>JAXIVJ010016999.1:0-27306 GCA_036785665.1 Chirona hameri | reverse complement strand
CACATCCATCGATCGCACTCGACTGTCCGTGCTCTCTGGCCTGCCGAAATATACCCTTCTCTTTAGCCTGACAAATCCCCCCTCTTTCTGTCTTCTCTGACCTGCCGAAATCTACCTAACTCTCTGGTATGTGTTTACTACTACTAGGGGGTGGGGGACGGCCATACGCTGCCCCGGTCTGGCTGAGTGGCGAGACGGGCATACGCTGCACTGCACATAGGGATAAAATGGGTCTCCCGTTGGCCAATATTAATATTGGCTGTCTTTGGCCGAAAACGACTGATGTTTCTCATAGTCACGTTTTTCAATATGCTGAGCCTGTTCCTGATGCAAATTTGTATACCGTAACGCGAACTAGGTTGTTTCCGAAGGTCACCGCCAGGGGCGCGCTACGTTTTACACGAGCTGCTCCTGGGCGAAAACGACAAAAGCTGGATGCTTCATATTTGGTGTGTGGTTCGTTAGATACAAGGCCTCTCACACCATAGTATTGTAGCAGTTCTAGTAGTTTCCTAAGGTCACCACCAGGGGCGTTTATCTGTTGTTACAAAAAGGGCTCCTGACCGATAACCATAATAGGCTAGGGACACCACATTTTCTGTAGGGTAGTTGTGCGCAAAGGCTCTCTGGTGTGTATCTCCGGAGCCCATTGGTACGGATTAACCTCGTTGTTTCGCTAGGTCACCACTCGCCACCAGAGGCGCTCATATATTCCAGAATTACAAGCACGGATAGAATGTGCTTAACCTTCTGCAATGAGTCGGAACTCAACTCGGCCCCCTGTTCCTGCATTTATTCCAGGACTACATTCAGAATGACTGGGTATGAGTTTGATGGCTGTTTGCTGAGCTAGTTTGCTGTCTGCAGAGCACTCGAAATTCTTATTTGCCTGATATTGATCTTCATTTTCATCTAACCATGAGTCGTGTAATGCAGATAATAATTGGCAGCAAACAATACAAATTAGTCTGGAACAAAAACAAAACAGACGTAGATCAGTAATAGGCATTTACACAGTTAACCCTATTCCCAGAATTACGTTAACCTGCGGGGGGGGGGGGGGGGGGGGGCGGGGGAGGGGGGGGGGGGGGGGGGGGGGCAGATTCTGGCCCCCAGAGATCTCGAGAGCCGCTTAGTCGATTTCGATGGGGGAAAACGCCATTCGATTCATCATGACAAGATCTCTCTTTTTGAGTCCCAAATTTTTTGTTTTGTTACAAAATAGGGGGGCCAGGGGGCAAAAAGTTTTTTTTAAAGGTCATTGCGGCCATGTGGCTCGACCGATTTCCATGCTGCAAACGTTTTTGAGCTTCACATGTACTGGTCTGTAATATATCAAAATACAAATAAAAAATCATAGGCGTATTCAGGGAATGTAAAATGGGGGGATTTTCTGGAGAAAAAGTATGTGCTGTTCGTGATTGTTTGGGACGACATGAATGTCACATGTGGGCATTATATGCTGTAATTTGTTAAATTTGATATATTGCGCATAGGCGGATCCAGGAAAAAGACATGGGGCACCATGCGCGTAACGCTTTTATCATCTTACTAATTTGAAGTCGGACCTAATTTGAGGTTGGGTATCGCCTCCCATTTTTTATCCTGAGTGCGCATCTGCCCCAAAATATGTACAATCCCAGTATTTATGATGCATATTGCATTGCAATTGTTTCTGACGCATTTATTGGACTGCAAACCACGAAGGAAGTATGCGCCGTAAAACCGCATTCGTAACACCCTCCCCAAAACAGGAGCCTGGAACCGCCTCTGCTGGACCGTTTTTTCTCTCACAATTTTGACACAACACGCGCCATTCAATTTTGGGAAAAGTCACAAAGTTTGAGGACCCTAGGATTAATGGTTTAGAAGCAGCAAGTGAAAAACCACCGGGAGGGGCAGAATCTGCCCCGCAGGGAATAGGGTTAAGCAACTAAAGAACCTATACAAATACGTTGACTATAGCGGACGGGCACATCCGCAGGCGTGCAGGTCGTCCTGAGTCTGACGTGCAGGTCGTCCTAAGTCTGACGTACAGGTCGTCCTGAGTCTGACGTGCAGGTCGTCCTGAGTCTGACGTGCAGGTCGTCCTAAGTCTGACGTGCAGGTCGTCCTGAGTCTGACGTGCAGGTCGTCCTGAGTCTGACGTGCAGGTCGTCCTAAGTCTGACGTGCAGGTCGTCCTGAGTCTGACGTGCAGGTCGTCCTGAGTCTGACGTGCAGGTGGTCCTGAGTATGACGTGCAGGTCGTCCTAAGTCTGACGTGCAGGTCGTCCTGAGTCTGACGTGCAGGTCGTCCTGAGTCTGACGTGCAGGTCGTCCTGAGTCTGACGTGCAGGTCGTCCTAAGTCTAACGTGCAGGTCGTCCTGAGTCTGACGTGCAGGTCGTCCTGAGTCTGACGTGCAGGTCGTCCTGAGTCTGACGTGCAGGTCGTCCTGAGTCTGACGTGCAGGTCGTCCTAACGTGCGACGTGCACCCCGAGATAAAAAGGCTGTGTGCCGTCGCATCGGGGTAAATGGAGCCGTGGAACAACCGCCGTACCAGCCTGTCTGATATCTTTTACATACAAACATAAAACGCAAAAGTAACACATAGGTTTCGGACGTTGGACCGGTTTCGCTGCCAAAATCAGACCAAAATCAGTGTTTTTGCTTCACTGAAAAAAACCGATCCGGATCAGTTTTCAGGATGAATTCGAATCTGGAATCGAAAATATCATGGCATCTACCATTTTTTCTCCATCCCGTGAAGGTACCTCCCTGATCACTTCGCGTCTGCGTGAGGTTGCCTTGTAAAAAACACCGTTTTTACTAAACTCGTTAAATCGGCAGGAAAACCAATAGGATCTGTAGACAGGATGTTCACTGTTCAGGTACAATAGTTATTGGTTTTCTAGTCTATGTAGGTCTTAAACAAAACAAGAGAGTGATTGTTTTTTACAAGTTGAGGTCAACGACAACACGCGAGCACGAAACCATTGAATGAAACCATTGAACCATTGTCAATATAGCTCGCAGAAGATTGACAATGGCACCATTTGTTCCTAAGGCTTTGATCGATCCATCTACAATTTGTACTATTTAGAACCCGAATAAGTGTTGTAGAAGAATGATTTGATGGGAAAATGTTACTAAATTGGCCTATTTGAATATGTTTTTTACCCTGGTCGGTTCGGCTAAGATCCAACGCGACGTCTAAATAAAAGGTGAGGAACTAATTGAACTCGATGTACTCTGAAATCAAATTGAATGAACAAGAGAATGAGCATAGCGCGAACTCCGCCGATCATATGGTTGTCGAGTTACGGCTCTTCAAAGTTGTGCGACCAAATATTTTTTACCCTGAAAAACGCGTTTTTCCATTTTTTACGTCTTTTACGCTAAACTATTCATACTCAGAGTAAATATATTTAACGTTTGAGGATGCCAAATGAAAGTCCACTTAATTTTCAACATTTTGACGCCCAGTTAGTCAAGATTCGTTCAAACCTGACGCGTGTATATTTTGTTTACACCCGTGTCCGCAAAACCGGTCCAGAGTTCGAAACCCTGCCATAAGTAGGGCGTGAACGAAAAGGGGCAACTTTGGGCAGCAATTTACGCTTGGGTCTTCTCAAGAACATCATATCCTATACCTGGAACGTAAAAATCCCGGGGAGTATTGGGGATTATTAACTATTTGACTATGTAAAGAAAATGCAAAATGGTTTGCATGCCAATTTGTATTATAACGTTAATTAAACATTTATTAGTGGCAATCCATTATTTAATTTAGTAAAATATACATTGGTTCGGTTAGGTAACGTTATATGCTATCAGCTCATGCAAAGAAGGACATTTTATTCCGAAAACTATTCTGCTATCATCATTCGAATATAGACATCGTATATGCATTAACCAGTAGTTTCTACGTACCGCGTCATCGTGCCTCCATTTTGGGACGTGCTAGGCACAAAATCTGTTCAAGCCATCAAGGAAAACAACTTATATCCCGATTCTCCAATCAATGCAGCATATAAACCTAGTTTTGGGGGTTCAAATTCCAAAATCAACAACATTCATTATGGCCACCCGCAGAACCGTATTATTCTTATGTGCACCGGTCCGGCTGAGGGGCTAGACGGCCACACGCTGCCCCGGTCTGGCTGAGGAGCGATACATGGCATTGTTTAGGCTTAATGTTCAAGAGATGCTTAAACAAAACTTTAAAAAAGCAAAATATTTCAAAAGCATAGCAACCTAACTACCTAACTTACTTATCTAACGGCGACGACTTCAAATTGCCGCTCTCGTCAACACCCGTCAAAAGACCGCAACACGCTCGAAAGCGCAGCTGCGGCGACGGGACTGGCCACGACTGGACCACAGCACCAGTGACGTCGTCGCTAATGCTGAGCCGCTCGGCAGCCGATACATGGGGAATCCCGGGATGACACCCCCTGGACACTTCAACACTGAAGACACGACCCTGGCGTGTTGTTTTCGTATGGCCGCAGATTAATGTCACAAAAGCGCAACATATGCAGAAATTCGAGCCACTAAATACGAATATCATTGCAATCAATATCCATTCCACGCTTTCAAAATTTACTTGAAAACTATAGAGGTACGATCTGGGTAGTAGGTGGTACACAACCTGCCTGCTATCATGCTGATTCAGAAAATGTATGGGTGTTGGGTCCATCACCAAGGGTTTTCGAGTCCATATCTGTCAAACGGTTTGAATTTGCTCTTTATATAGGAGATTTAACGACGCATTTACCGGGAACTCCATCCTGCTGAAACCCACCCACCCTCTCTCTGGCCAGTCAAAATCCTCTCATCCCTCCCCTTAGTTTACCTAAATCCACCCTGCCTGTCCATTTTTCGGCCTACCGAAATCCACCCGACCCTCTCCCCGGGTCTGCCGAAATGCACGCTGTCTCTGGCCGACACAAATATATTGAGTCCTCTCTCCGGTCTGTTTCTCAACTTAATTAGCACGATCGACGTAAGAGGCTTCTTGGCTCAGAAGTTAGAGGTGCCTCACCTTTAAAACACCATGATCGCAATTCGCAAGGCCTTCTTCTGGCTTTCGAGGCAGCTCCGCTTCAATAGTTCGGACCTTTATACCCAAGTACCTTTAACCTGGGGCGTCGCCAACAGGGGGCCTGGGAGCCGGGCCCCGCCAGGATCGCTCCGGCCAGAGTTCGGCCCCCTTCCTCCCCAAGTTCGCAGGATTTTGACATTAGTCCTATGTGGCTAGCCCACCAAACCTCTGGCTGCCCCAAGAAAAAAATGTGGCGACGCCACTGCTGGATTGCCAGCAGTGGCCCCTCCGGCTAATGACGGCGCCCCTCTGGCCAGTGACAGCGCCCCTTCGGCTAGTGACGGCGCCCGTACGGCCAGTGACGACACTCTTGCGGCCAGTGATGACGCCCCTTCGGCCAGTGACGGCGCCAAAAAAAAACACCAAAAGACAAACCGCCGTCACCGGCCGGAAGGGTGCCGTCATTAGCTGGAGGGGAGCAGCCACTGGGCGGAGGGGCGCCGTTATTTGCCGGTGAGGCGCCGTCACTAGCCGGAGGGCGCCGTCACTGGTCGGAGAGGCACCGTCACGGCCCGGAGGGGCGCCGACACTGGCGACAGTGACGGCATGTCACTGGCCGCAAGAGTGCCGTCACTGGCTGGAGGAGTGCCATCACTGGCCAGATGGGCACCGTCACTAGCCGAAGGGGCGCTGCCACTGGCCAGAGGGGTACCGTCCTTAGCCGAAGGGGCACCGTCACTGGCCAGATGGGCGCCGTCCTTAGACGGAGGAGCGCCGTCATTGGCTGGAGGAGCGCCGTCATTGGCTGGAGGGGCGCAGTCACTGGCTGGAGGGGCGCTGTCACTGGCTGGAGGAGCGCCGTCATTGGCTGGAGGGGCGCAGTCACTGACCGGAGGAGCGCCGTCATTGGCTGGAGGGGCGCAGTCACTGGCCAGAGGGGCGCCATTATTAGGATGAGCGGCGCCGACACTATACAGTATATTAAAAACCTTTCACGGGGTGGGTGTTACGGTTTCACTTCAACAGGATGCAGCACAGGCTCTACAAAAACAGCAACAGCCAATACAAGTACAAGCCAATACGTCGAGATAAAAGACAATACAAGTAAATAATGCAGGGGAAAAAATGAGTAAGACACATACACAGTGAGCACTGACAGGTCGCAGATGGCAGATTTAAAAGTACCTAGGGTGGTGACCCCGCTGATATCAGGGGGCAGGCCGTTCCAGGCACCCGCGGCTCGGTAAGAGAATACGTTCTGCGTAGCGGACAGACGGCATTTTCGGGGCTGCAGGGATCCGCGGTCACGTCGGCACGAGTCTCGCGAGTCGACACAGCGGCGGGGGGAAAGCGCGCGGATGTTGGCAGGCACACCCTCCTCTTTCAGCACCTTGAACACTTTCACAAGGCCACGGCGAGCCACCATGGCCTCGATCCTTGGCCATCCTAGGGAATTTAAGGCCTGGAAGATGTGGAGATGTTATTTGGTTCCAGCGATTACTCGGGCGGCTAAGTTGATTACTTCTTGAATTTTGTATAGTTGACCCTTGGCCGCTCCACCCCACACGCAGAGACAGTAGTGGATGTGTGGGAAACATACGCCTGTACGATAATTTAAAGACTTCGCTGGAAAAGTAGTGCCGAAATCTGTAGAGTGAGACGAGAATTCCGTTGCATTTTGAGACCGCTCCGGAGACATGCGCGTCCCATGACAGACAGGGTTATAGAATGACGCCTAGGATTTTTTTTAATTTCTTTGAAGGTTCAATGGTCGTGTCATCAATTTTGAAGTGGAAGCCTGATTTTTTTCTCTCAGATTATGCTTGGAGCCAACAAGGAGAAAGTCGGTATTCTTTTCATTGATTTTGAGAGAGTTTGCGCCGAACCATGCTTGAAGTTCGAGAAGAGTGAGTTCCAGTCTGTTTTTCAGGGCATCTAGCCCGGGTTTGTCAGGTGGCGCGCAGTACAGATGGACGGTGTCATCCGCGTATGAGATGAGGTGACCATGGGTTAAATGTCCAGACATGTCGTTTGTGAATAACATGAAGAGGATTGGTCCAACGATCGAGTCCTGGGGCACGCTGCACGACATCGGCAAAGTCAGCTGCCCGCCTCTCACCACCTGGGCACGGTCACTCAGGTAGCTGCGGAACCGCGCAGTGTCGATGCCATACCAGATAATCTTACTCAGGAGAACGTCGTGGTCGACCCTGTCGAACGCCTTTGAAAGATCATACGTCGTTACCGACGATACAAGACCTCTGTCGATGTTAAGAGCAAGGCGCTCGACAGCGCCGAACACGGCATCCTCAGTGAAGTGTCCTTACTTATACGCGTACTGGGATAGGCTCAGTAGGTTGTCCGAGTTCAAATATACTGTCAGCTGACTGCATACAACCTTCTCTAATATCTTCGATAGCGCGCTAAGTAGCGATATTGGCTTATTGTTAGAGGCTATCTGAGGGTCACCGGTCTTGGGTATGGGCACGACACATGCGGTTTTTTACTGCCTCGGGAACACCTTCATCAACAACGACAGGTTAACAAGGAGCAGCAGATGCGGACTCACAACTGCGAAGCACTCGCGGACCGCAAATAGCGGCAACTCGTCCAGCCCGACCGCGCGCGACGCACTCATCCGCTGGATGCAGCGGGATAGTTCAGGCAGAGTAGCCGGCCTGAGCTCGAAGCCAGACACTAGCCAGAGGGGCGCCGTCACTGGCCAGAGGGGCGCCGTCACTGGGCAGAGGGGCGTCGTCACTGACCAGAGGGTGCCGTCACTGGCCAGAGGGGCGCGTCACTGGCCAGAGGGGCGCTGTCACAGGCCAGAGGGGCGCCGTCACTGGCTAGAGGGGCCTATTTCCGCGCTTTGGGCGCGGAAATTGGTCTGCTTACAAGACCCTTCCGCACCTTCGGCGCGGAGGGGGGCAGCCGCCCCCCGCGGCCCTCCTGTATCCGCTCCTGAGTAGCCGTTTTCACGAAGGATTATTGCGTTGAAAAGCTTCTGAAAAGTTTCTGAAAAGTTTCTGAAAAGTTTCTGAAAAGTTTCTGAGAAGTTTCTGAAAAGTTTCTGAGAAGTTTCTGAGAAGTTTCTGAAAAGTTTCTGAAAAGTTTCTGAGAAGTTTCTGAAAAGTTTCTGAAAAGTTTCTGAAAAGTTTCTGAAAAGTTTCTGAAAAGTTTCTGAGAAGTTTTGGTATAGAAGTCTTAGTCTAATATTATACATTCCAAGAAATAAATTACTGATTTAGGCGATATTATCACTATTCAATAGTTATGAAAGCATGTATTGAGCTCATAACAAGTTTATGATACAAAATTGGCCGTTTTTAAAGAACATATGAGTCCATTCGTTCAGTTTAGCATACCGTCATAATAGTTACTAAATATGGCGGCGTCATAGATCTGTCTGCGCATGCGTAGTGATATACCAGCATATATTCGCCAACGCTTCCGACCCGCGTGCCGCACGCACATAGCCAAAGCCAAGCCGCACAGGCCGGCCGCAGGATTGCGCGGGATTGGGCGAGTCCATTACGTTTAATTGCGTCACACGCCACAGAATGTGCTGAATCGTTCTGAAGTTTTGACAAGTTCCAGTCGGTGGAGATCACAACACAACCAGTGACGGATCCAGGGGGTCACGGGGTCCCCCCTTGGGCCATAGGGGCACCATCTGGCCGTGGGAGCACCACCGGGCCGTGGGGGCACCACCGCGCCGGGGCACCACCAAAATAAAGCAAAAATAAATCTGCACCGCTACGAGGCGCAAATCATTCAGTGTTCTTTGAACCAAGGACACCACCGCGCCGGTGTACCAGGGGCACTACTGCGCCGGTGAACCAAGGGCACCACCGCGTCAGTGGGCCAGGGGCACCATCGTGACGGTAGCCGGCACTGTGGGGCGAGGAGAGACACCGGGGAACTGTGCCTCCTTGAATCCAGGAGGGAAAACAATATTCTGGTGCCGCCATGAAATCCCAAGCATTGGTCGCTGGAACAAAAATCGCGAAATGATGCTAAATTAAAATAGCTAAATAATGCCCAAAAATGTCCCTTCATGCCTCCTGTCCCTTGGGCTATGAAGGAGCTCCAACGTGCCATACCAGAGGCAACAACGTATCGGGTTCGAGGGGCCCTGAGGGCTCCCTTGGGCGGATACATATATATTATAGAACCTTTTGATTT
Organism: Chirona hameri; assembly: GCA_036785665.1. NCBI lineage: Eukaryota > Metazoa > Arthropoda > Thecostraca > Balanomorpha > Balanidae > Chirona > Chirona hameri. Next base: position 18,093 of record JAXIVJ010016999.1, on the reverse strand, counting down.
TTGAGGGTCTAGTTATCCAGGCAAAAAACAAATAAATCCAAAAATTCCGCGCCACTACGCGGCGCAAATCAATCAGTGTTATTTTCCAGTACAAAAGGGCCTAATATAGACTATACACACAGGCGGCTCCAAGGAGGGATATGGGGGGCCATGGTCCCACCTTTGCCCTAAATGGGGGGCAACGTGTCTTTTGACAGCACCTTTTTCTCCAGACATATTTCCTCGTCTTGACCCTGCATGCTGGTTCCAATAGCAAAAATTAGTTCTCCAACCCGCTCAAAACCTCAAATTTTGGCGCCGCTTCGCGGCGCAATAATAGTTTATCTCATGCATAAGATTTACTGCTCGTAAAAAAACGGCTTCCAACCCCCCCCCCCTGGTCACGAACCTCGACTTCACTCTTGGTCACTTCTTCATCAGCCGTCTGGGGCCGCCCTTGACTGTACAAATAATATATTTTAGCACCATCCGCGGTACTTTAAATGATAGAAAGGGTACGACTGATATTGCAAATACCTATAGCCAACGTTGTCAATTTTACAACAACAAAAATGCTGAAATAGGGGCACCCTCAAAATATAGTGGACCAAATCCGTTGAGTTTTCAGATTTGGGTATAGGTAGGGGCACCACTGCAATTTATGACCCCCTCCCCCTTGAAGATTTTCTGGATCCGCCCCTGATCACAACTGACCTATCAATACTTATCTTGCCAATTACCACCAAACCGAAATTTTTGCAACATATTACAAATTTCTCAGGGACATTTCAAGCCAAAAATCGCATGTAAAAGTTGTGTAGTTAAGGAATGGATCGTCGAACTAAGACTTCTATACCAAAACTTGTTAAAATCTTTCAGAAACTTTCCAGAATCTTTCAGCGCAATAATCTTTCGTGAAAGCGGCTAGTGTCTATCTTTCCTTCACCAGTATCTTTCATTATCTTCTAACAATAGTTGTCCCTCTTCATAACTATATAGAAATATAGATAAGTATTGACCAATGACCCTTAGACCAATATTGTGGTAAAAATTGTTGGTACTTATTTGAACAGGTCGTGACTGTGTCCTATAAATTTGAAGTATGATAAATGATAATATCTCTATTTTCTACGCATGTAATGTACGCACAAATAAATATACTCTCCTTGGAAATCCGTTGGGCAAACGGAATGTTTCATAATCCCTAATTGGTTTAAGACAAAATAATAGCCGTTTTCACGAAGAATTTTGCGTTTGGGGCGTTTGGGGCGTTTGGGGTCATTGGGGCGATTGGGGCGACTGGGGCGTTTTGGGTAAATGGGTCTATGACTCGTAAGAACACGGCTTTTCCCAGTGATTTTTTTTTATATCAATCGCAACTTTATGAATTAATGCATTTTTCTGGAAATTCCTTTTTAATGATAACACCATAGTTTACTTAAAATTAACAATTTCATCTTAAACTAGCTCAAGTGATGCCAGATGGCTGTGGTGGTTTGGGGCGTTTGGTGAGACTCCATCTTGATCGAATCCCGGATGTGCGGGGTTCGGGAAATGGTCATATTTTGCAACGACATGGTTTGCAGGAATATTAACTTATTTCAATGAAAACTAGATGAATTAGTCCATTCATATTTTCAGTCATATTCACTTTTGATAGCAAGGATTAACGATAATTCGCGATTTCGTTTTGATAATTTTTTTTTTGTAAGATGAGAATGCGCTCCGGCTCTGCGCTGGCTCCGCGCAGGCGCCGCCGCCCAGTAACCATGGCGACCACGTGGCTCCAGCGCCAGCCGGCCCGTCACCATGGCGACGAGCCAGCCGGTCGCCTGACGTCACGTTGTGCATGTGCAGAGCCGTGGTATGCGCCCAGCCATGCCGTCCGTTCGATCTAGAGCAGCCATTTGTGAGTTTTCAGTACCAGTGGCTGCAGAAACCCCGCATGTTTCATGGGTTTATAAGTGCTTTTTCTGAGGTTCTTTCAGCTTTTTAAGAGATTCATCAATTAATCAATTGTATTTGTTTTAGCACTGTTTTGAGAACAATTGAAGACATTGCAATTACAATAATAAATAACCTTATTCTCATAATGCCGAAAAATATTTTAAAAAGACAAAGTCAAATTAGGGAGCTTTCGGCTTGCGCCTTTATCAGCCATAAATGTATTATTTTCCATTTTTGTCACCAGTTAGCAAAAAACATAAATATTCAAATATCCAGTAACCTGCATTCGGCACACATGCACTTCCAAGATGGTAGAAATTCAAGTAGGCTGCGCACAGCAACATGCCAATCAATTGGTCGAGTCGGGGTATTTAAAACAAATGTATTTAAAACATGGCAGCACCGGTCATTATTCATTTTCATTCCGCTCTGCCTATGTCCACAAAGAAAAACGCTGTACGCTCCCAAATACTACGCGCTGTCAGGGTCTCCTCCCCCGGGCTCCCGAGAGCACGTAGTCTGAGGATAATCGAGGATCTTTTCATACGAAACGGCTACCCACCTCATCTAGTTAAAAAGCTAAAGGCCGAAACTCTGCGTAGAAGGTCAGTAACCAGACCTAAAACTTCACCCATCTTCCTGTCCCTCCCATTCGTCGATGACTCGCTTTGTCGCAGGGTGGAGGGTATCATCAGAGCGAGTCATCTGAACGTTCGAGTGACGTGGAAAGGAGGCCCTAGTCTTAGACAAAAACTAGTAAGATCGGCGTACCAACCCGCTCCTTGCCCTGGAGGGGGTAGACAGTGTAACTGTTGCGAGGCGGGGTTGCGTGGGAAGTGTCACACAAAAAACGTAATCTACCGCATGGACTGCCAACTATGTGCGAAAAATGAGTCGTACTATATCGGAGAAACTCGACGCTCAGTCAGACTCAGATTCAATGAGCATATCAGAGATGCTAAGAACAAGAAAACAGACACCCCGTTTGGCATCCATCAAACAAAACACCCAGACGCGCAGCTGGACAGCAGCAACGTCTCCATCCAAATTCTACACGTGTCCAAAGACGGCCCTGATCGAAAGATTTGGGAATCCCTTTTTATACGTGATCTCAAACCAACCCTTAACACACAAACCTCATCATGGCCTATACTCTGATATCTCTTTGTATCTGAGTCTGACTGTTCGGTGGATATGTGCATTTATTGCATTTATTGTATCATAATTTCGATTTTGTATTCTTGGGTCGATCACTGGATACGTGGGATGGCGGGGTTCATGTCCATTTGAGGGAGTTTGGGGGCGGAGTGGGGGGGGGGGGGGGGGGGGGGGACGGCACGCGTGAGTCTCGGTAACGTAAATTAATTTATATGTATTGGAAAAAGGGTGTTTTGATAATTATTGTATACATTCGGCAGGACGTATATGTATAGCTAGAAGCGCGTCTTCAGGTGAGGTAGGCATTGTGTGTATATGTATTTGATGTAAATGTGTATATATGCATATAAGTATAGTATACATGTATATATGAGGTAGATAGGTATGTAGTATGCGGTATATATGAGGTAGATAGGTATGTGGCATGTGGTATGTGTGTATATATGCATAGAAGTATAGTATACATGATTATATGAGGTAGATAGGTATGTGTTATATTCGGTAGGACGCATATGTATATGTATAGCTAGAAGCTCGTCTTTAGGTGAGGTAGGCATTGTGTGTATATATATTCAACGTAAATGTGTATATATGTATAGAAGTATAGTATACATGTATATATGAGGTAGATAGGTATGTGGTATGCGGTATATATGAGGTAGATAGGTATGTGGTATGTGGTATGTGAATATATGCATAGAAGTATAGTATACAGGTATATATGAGGTAGATAGGTATTTGTTATGCGCGGTTGTATTTGTTATATTTGTTTTAAATACCCCGACTCGACCAATTGATTGGCATGTTGCTGTGCGCAGCCTACTTGAATTTCTACCATCTTGGAAGTGCATGTGTGCCGAATGCAGGTTACTGGATATTTGAATATTTATGTTTTTTGCTAACTGGTGACAAAAATAGAAAATAATACATTTATGGCTGATGAAGGCGCAAGCCGAAAGCTCCCTAATTTGACTTTGTCTTTTTAAAATATTTTTCGGCATTGTGAGAATAAGGTTATTTATTATTGTAATTGCAATGTAATTAATCAATTGATCAAATCAAGAACATTTGGTGTAATTCGTTGCTTACATAAATGAGTAAGGATTGTTCCGGTTTTCGGAAACCAACGAAGTTACCGCTCTAAATTGGGCAATCTCAGCGGGACGGAGCGACGATGAATTAAGGCCTGTCTATGCTTTTGCCATTTTATTGCATTTGTCATCATAATATTATATTTCTTTGTCATTCATATCTTCAATTTTGCCCTAACTAAGTGTCAATTGCGTATTTTATTAAATCAAAGCTGATTATCTAGTATACTTGTTAGCCTCTTTTGGGGCGTTTTCGGTATATTTTGTAGAAGGAACTAACGCAACCCAAAATTGCCAGATTTGCTCAAGAATTTGAGTATTCAAAGCAAACTAACGGGAAATATTTAATTGTAAGAGCATATACTTATACATTAATTCATAAAATTGCGATTGATACCAAAATCACCGGGAAAAGCCGTGTTCTTACGAGCTATAGACCATTTACCCCAAACGCCCCAATCGCCCCAAACGCCCCAAACGCCCCAAACGCCCCAAACGCCCCAAACGCCCCAATCGCCCGAAACGCAAAACCCTTCGTGAAAACGGCTAATATTCGGCTAAGAGAGACTTTAACCCTATTAGTGGCAGGGGGCATATTCTGCCCACCCCTCAGGTTTTTCGCAGATATCTCCCGAACGGCTAAGAGCAGACACATGCAATTTTCAGACTTTTCCTAGAATTGAATTCCACATATAGAGTTCAAATGTTCAGTTCCTAACCTGACCAGAGGCAGTTCCAAGGCCTAGTTTTGGGAGGATTTTTTTCTGTGACATTTAGCGATAATACGGAGATGCGATCTTCACGGCTTCTTCCTAACTTCCTGAAGTATAAAGGAGTTACATAGGTTTACGGTGATTGAAACAAGTGCAAATTAGTTGATTTTAGTGAACTATATTAAATATTGCACGGCAGAGGCGGTTTCAGGGACTTGAAAAGGGGAGGTTTACAGGAAGTTATTTTATATATTTTGCCTCCCTTTTTCGCTAACCTGGCACCGCTTATGGATGAAAAAATGCTTTATAACTGTTGCGTCCGATGTCACAATAGCGCGCCCTTTCATTTATCGAAAAAGAAGTAGAAAAAAGGGCTTTATGAGGCATTTATTTTACCCCCAAATTTAGTGACCTGAAAACGCCTATGATTTTTGAATTTAAAAAGTCACCATCATATATCAATCCCTCATTCAATCTTTATCGATCCCCATTAGTTGCGTTGAAATCAGTTGATAAACATGACAGCTGTGTTGGATCACAAATACCTCTAACATTTGTCGATTTTCCCCCCTGTTGCCCTCCTATAAAAAAAAAAATGTTTTTTTTTTGGAAATTTAGATCATGCTGATGGGAATCAGACGCCGTTTGATTTGTGAAAATCCGGCAGGTAGATCTCGAGATCTCCGGGGGAGGAATCCGCCCCCCCCCCCTGCCACTAATAGGGGTAGCCAGGAGCCTGCCACTAATAGGGTTGAAGAGAACTTTAAAATGTACTCTGAGACCTCCACAATTGTTGTGTTTAATGTGGAGAGGTAAAAGACCTAAGCAATCTGATGACTCCTAAATTCAGAGACAGAACTATGCTTGAATCAATAGTTTCCTGGTTACTTATATCAAAATTATCACCGCGGTATTGACTTGTACAAAAACGCAATGATAATGATGAGATGAATGCAAACACCTCAATCTTTCTCCAACAACAAAACCATTTCACTTGTTTACGTTTGATAGCTATCACTTTGAACAACACTCATCAAATTGTGCTCCTTCCACGTAATTATCTGGCTATATATCTCCTTTATAGCGCCCGTCCTGCGCCCCGACAGCCGTTAATTGACAAACACTGCCGCAGCTATCTTCATGGATCGACGGAGGCTCGCGGCGCCGGGGCATCGGATGTGCGCCGGAGGTTGTGGTGACGCATCAGATGATGAGGGGAGCGGTGGCGGGGGCGTGTTTCGCGTTCCACCCGGTTAGCGGTCCGTTCGTTAGTGTCCGGCTGAGGTACCGCTGTTGTTGTTGGTGGTGGTGGATTAGGGCGCGTAGCTGCGAGACTCAAGCGTCCAACGTGAGTCGCCGCGGAATACGCCGCGCACCGCCACTCAATCGACCCGAGAGCGGCGCGGATCGCCGCCGGCTATGCAGCCAGACGTTGTTGACAGCCTCCACACAGCCGGACGTCACACACAGATACAGACAGTCTCCACACTGGCGGTGCACCGTCGCCGCCGACGCCGACGCTTCCGCCGCCGCGGCCGCCGCCGCTGCAGTCGCTTCCGCTGCTGCTGCTGCTGCTACTGCCATTGCTGCTATTGCTATTGCTGCTGTGGATGATGTTATTGCTGCTATTGCTGTTGCTACCATGATTTTTCCGCTGCTGCTGTTGATTATGTTATTTTGCTGTTGAAACCATGATTTTTCCTCTGCTGCTGTTGCTATTGTAGCTGTGTCTGTTCTACTATTGCTGCTGATGCTGGTGCTATTGTAGCTGTGTCTGCTCTGATATTGCTGCTGCTGTTGCTATTCTAGCTGTGTCTGCTCTGCTATTGCTGCTGATGCTGGTGCTATTGTAGCTGTGTCTGCTCTGCTATTGCTGCTGATGCTGGTGCTATTGTAGCTGTGTCTGCTCTGCTATTGCTGATGCTGTTGCTATTGTAGCTGTGTTTGCTCTGCTGTTCCTGCTGATGCTGGTGCTGTATTGTCGTCGCCGCCATCGTTGCTGCTGTTGTCACCGTTGCTGCTGCTATTGCTGCTGCTACTGCTGCTGCTGTGTTGCCACCGCCACCGCCATCACTGCTGCTATTGCTCAGCTGATGCTGGCTTAACCTCAGCATAATGTGACGGCTGAAGCCCTAATATGAACGACGAGAATAAAAGTGGCTTATGTTTTAGAGATGAGATTGCTTTCGATGCTTTAATAGCCGTTTTCACGAAGGATTTTGCGTTTGGGGCGTTTGGGGCGTTTGGGGCGTTTGGGTAAATGGGTCTATAACTCGTAAGAACACGGCTTTTCCCGGTGATTTTTTATATCAATCGCAACTTTATGAGTTAATGCATTTTTCTTGAAATTCCATTTTAATGATAACATCATAGTTAACTAAAATTAACAATTTCATCTTAAACTAGCTCTGGTGATGCCAGATGGCTGTGGTGGTTTGGGGCGTTTGGTGAGACTCCATCTTGCTCGAATCCCGTATGTGCGGGGTTCGGGAAATGTTCATATTTTGCAACGACATGATTTTCAGGAATAATATCTTATTTCAATGAAAACTAGATGAATTAGTCCATTCATATTTTCAGTCATATTCCTTTTTGATAACAAGGATTAATGATAATTAGCGATTTCGTTTCGATCATTTGTTGTAAGATGACGAGAATGCTGGCTCCGGCTCTGCGCTGGCTCCGCGCAGGCGCTGCCGCCCGGTAACCATGGCGACCACGTGACTCCGGCGCCAGCCGGCCCGTTACCATGGCGACGAGCCAGCCGGTCGCCTGACGTCACGTTGCGCATGTACAGAGCCGTGGTCTGCGCCCAGCCATGCCGTCAGCATATAGCTATAGGCTGGACTACGAGGGGCGAGAACCCCTCCCCTCCCCCCCACCCCCAACCCCATCCCCCCAAACAAAAATCGATCTGGAGCAGCCATTTTTTAGTTTTCAGCACCAGTGGCTGCAGAAAGCCCGCATGCTAAATGGGTTTATAAGTGCTTTTTCTGAGGTTCTTTCAGCTGTTTATGAGATTCATCAATTAATAAATTGATCAAATCAAGAACATTTGGTGTGATTCGTTGCTTAAATAAATTAGTAAGGATTATTCCGGTTTTCAGAAACCAACGAAGTTGCCGCTCTAAATTGGACAATCTCAGCGGGCCGGAGCGACGATGAATTAAGGCCGGTCTATGCTTTTGACATTTGATTGCATTTTTCACCATAATATTATATTTATTTGTCATTAATATCTTCAATTTTGCCCTAACTAACTGTCAATTGCGTATTTTATTTAATCAAAGCTATTATACTAGTATACTTTTAGCCTCTTTTTAGGGCGTTTGCGGTATGTTTTGTAGAAGGAACTAACACAACACAAAACTGCCAGATTTGCTCCTGAATTTGAATATTCAAAGCAAACTAACGGGAAATATTGCATTGTAAGAGCATATACTTATTCATGAATTCATAAAATTGCGATTGATACCAAAAATAACCGGGAAAAGCCTTGTTCTTACGAGCTATAGACCCAATCGCCCCAAGCGCCCCAATCGCGCCAAACGCAAAATAATTCGTGAAAACGGCTAATGACTCTCTTCAGTCGGCATATTTCACTGAGACGCACATGCCCATCTTTCTGGCTCGTATTCTGATTGAGTTCATAATTGTTTATTTCGCAACTGTGTCTCTGTCGTTGAGCAACTATGGGAGGGCGATGGGGAGGCGATGAAGGGATGCTCTCAGGGTGAGGGGTAACAATACCATGGTCGCCGACTCACAATAGTTGGTGCTATTCTTCCTCAGGCTGATGGAACTTTCAGTTTACAATGGCAGAAACGTCTTGGAACTTCACAACTTAATTAATTCATCCCCGAAATCCGAGCACACATGATATTCTGAGTTTGAGTGTTTACTATCATATCATTACTCCGACCAGAGTTCGTCACGGGCCGGGCTGGCCCTATGGGCCATGGTCTGGGCCTGGGCCGGGCCTGGGCCGGGCCTGGGCCGGGCTGGCCCTATGGGCCATGGGCTGGGCCTGGGCCGGGCCTCAACTTTAAGGAAATCACCGGGCTCTGGACGGGCCTGGGTCTGAGAATGCTGAAGTAATGCGCGCAAGCTCAGGTCAGAGCTTAAACATATTTTAACCAGCAGTTAATTCCACAGCAACACACTGTTGGTGTGGCTGTGACTTTTTTTTGGTAGTATAAAGTTGTAAAGTTGTAAAGTTTATAAAGTTGGTTCATTGTTTCACATTTATAGTATACAAGTAAATATACTATGATAATGATTTTTTTTTGTGTGTGAAAATAATTATATGCTTAATCTGAACGGCCCGGACCGGGCCTGGGCCTAAAAATTAATCATTTTGACCGGGCCTGGTCCGGGCCTGGGTTAGGTTTTCATGGGCCCGGGCCGGGCCGCGCTGAGGGTTGGTGGGCCCGTGGCGAACATTGCTCCGAACATATGGCTGCTGACAAGATACTTACTTGTCTGCTCTAATGAAAGAGCATGTTTCGGGGATGAGAGCCAGATGAAATTTAGCTTCCTGAGTGAGCTGCAAAGAGAATGGGACTGACATGACTAAAATAATGCATGGGAGACACTAAAGTTTCGCTCAACTGCAACTGGCGCGGTCACATCGCCTTTACAACCTTGCACGGCTAGCACATGGCCAGAGCGCTGTTTCTTCTTTTTTTGCGACTCTTGTTACATTTCTCTCCAACCATTTTACTCCGCTCACGGCTCAACAAAAGATTATGCTCAGTTGTAGTTATATTGTTTACACTCTGTAATGAATATATTTGAAGTGGCCTGACTTCTTCACTTGGTATGATAAAACGTTTAGATATGCCCAAGTTTTGGCGATAAGCTTCGTAGAAACGCTTGGGTCGTTATCAATGGCTATAGTTGACCAGATTCGGCCAGCCTCCCCCTCCTCCAACTGCACGCCGGTCTCGCCTCTCCCTCCTCCAACTGCACGCCGGTCTCGGAGGTTCGCTGGTGTCTTGATGGAGCCACTGCCTTTTGGAGGATGGACCCTTTGCCACTGAAATACACCTTTTGGCGAAATAATACTCCAAAACTAGGTACATATTTGTGTCAATTTAGCTACACAAATGAAAATGTCAGGCCAACTCAGATGCATTCATACAAATGGCGAACAAATAGCTACAACTGAGTACAGTCTTCGTTCGGCGGATGGAAGTGCTTTGTGAGAAATGCGACAAGGACCGCGAAAATAGAGTTTGCGAACTGACTGGGCTGGTCGTCCAAGGCGGCAAGGAGAGGCAATCGCACTATTCGCAGCTGTGCGCGGCTTTAGTGGCTCATGTGCTCATGTGCTCATGTGCACATGTGCTCTGTTAGTGGCTCACCAAATCAGTCTCAGTCTCTTCACGAATTCCCCAACAATATTATTTTCATCGGGTCTTCATCGCTGTGACATGCTCAAGCTCATTAAAAGAGCACACACATTCCGAACAAAACTGTTGTGACAGAGATGGTTTTCCGAGCGTACTGCGATGATGATACACCAAAGATTCAGGGTAGCTGCCAAAAGTGAGCGCCAGAAACTGTCTGCAGCGATCTCAAATTCGAAAGGCAAATTTACAGCGGAATTATGAAAACCTTAGTTTGACATTTGTGTGACCAACAATGTCAATGTCCACAGTGTGCATGAAAACAAGAGCTAATTGAGTGGAGCGGAATGGGAAGTGTTGCCCGTTCTTTTTTCTAGTGGACATGAATGAAAAACTGTCAATCCTTAGCATTGTGCCTTCTAGCCTGGTAGAAACACAAATGTTACGGATCATCAAGCAGTGATGCTCCAGTCGGCGTCTTTTGGAACATTTCAGGGGAGATTAAAAAAAGCATTTAAAATAGGTTGCTGGAAAAGAGCCATGGTGTTCAGACGACACAGAGGTGGTCAACACTGATGAGATGTAGATGACGCTTACATTCCTCAATTGGCCCGATATACCGCTTGAGGTGCATCTCTCTTTTCTCTGCAGTGCCAAACCATCTCTAAACAGCTCCCGGTCAAATATTTTCATATTTCAGATGTCAGAATTATCAGGATGTTTGACGATTCAATCACATACACACGTGACACATATTACATGCATTACGCCGTGATAGCCGACTCCGCCATTTAATCAGCTGGGATGATGGAGTCCATCTTTGTAGGTCGTGCGGTTCATGCCAGTCGTAAGTCCCCCATCAGTCACCGATGATTGTCTACCCAAACTGCTGCCGAGAACGTCACACATTGACGGAGCTTCAGACATTTTTTATCTGACACATTGATTTGTAGGCCGTGTGGAGAGCAGATTAGCTTGCAAGGGAAAATATCGGAGACGGAAACGATTTTTATCCTAAAAATAATGAACATTTAATTCCACACAAAAACTTTAGCGACAAAGTTATCAGAAGCCCAACGACACAAACTGGCGCATTTTTGTTTGAAGCATGAAATGCATTCCAGAATGTTTACCAAGCGGACTCGCCAAGTTTCGCTGAGTAACCAAGTAAACTGGAACATAAACTGCATTTATTTTACTTTCCTGTATGACGGATAAAGCCCACAAAACAAAAGCGCACCGAAAGCAGTCAAAAACTCACGAGATCCATATAAGATCCAATTACCTGCAGAGCCGTAGTCTGTCTGCCGTTATGTGTGTGTGTGTGTGTGTGTGTGTGTGTGTGTGTGTGTGTGTGTGTGTGTGTGTGTGTGTGTGTGTGTGTGTGTGTGTGTGTGTGTGTGTGTGTGTGTGTGTGTGTGTGTGTGTGTGTGTGTGTGTGTGTGTGTGTGTGTGTGTGTGTGTGTGTGTGTGTGTGTGTGTGTGTGTGTGTGTGTGTGTGTGTGTGTGTGTGTGTGTGTGTGTGTGTGTGTGTGTGTGTGTGTGTGTGTGTGTGTGTGTGTGTGTGTGTGTGTGTGTGTGCGTGTGCGTGTGCGTGTGCGTGTGCGTGTGCGTGTGCGTGTGCGTGTGCGTGTGCGTGTGCGTGTGCGTGTGCGTGTGCGTGTGCGTGCGTGCGTGCGTGCGTGCGTGCGCGTGTGCGCGTGTGCGGTGCGCGTTTGCGCGTGTGTGCGTGTGTGCTTAGAAGTGACAGTTTTAACGCAGATGTGTCGCACCAAAAAAGATCAGACTGATGTGGCATGCTAGTACAACTATGCCATGAGTAGCACAATTTAATGGTCTTGCCAAGGATGGCACCGATAATCACATAGGCACGTTGAAACGCCTACTTCATAAAACACATATGAAAGGTTATCACTTTTTATATCGGAAAGCATAGAAAAGAGCGGGAATCAACAGAATCCAATTATTATATTTGTAGTCTGAAAGAAGCTTCATTTCTTTTTTCTCTCTGGTCGTGTTACTGTCTTTGATTTTTAGATTCGGCGGGATCGTCGGTCTATTCTCTCGTATCGTCTCCAGTGTGTATCTGCCCGCATCTTCTTATGTCGAGTCAGCGAGTTTCGAATCGGAGACAAACAAGCCGCTGAATTAGCAGTCATTATGTGTCGTCCAGCGTCAGTGCTGCTGAAGTCAACTCCTGCTGAAGTCAACTCCTGCTGAAGTCAACTCCGCAATCGGGAGGAATTTTAACGGGCCTATTATAGATAGTCGTGGGCCGGTCGATATTGGACATTTTGTAAATGTATATCTTAATATCAGAGTTCGTCACACTCGACAAAACAGTCTTCGGATAGTCCAGCAAACTGATGCAAATTGTATTCACGTAATTAGCATAAATTTATCTGATCAAGATTGAATGATGTTCAAAATCAAGTGGCTTACTGTATACGTACCAGTGCAGTGAATGCATCAGCCCGCCGTCTCATCTATTTAGCAGACAGAACGCTGCCACGGACTCCTACGCAGCTCCGATAGCGTCCTGCAGCCTTCTTCTGCTACCCAGACCTCCTGGAGCAGAGTCCGTCAGGAGTCGTCCACCGCGCGCCACTTATGAACTGCCGTCGTCCCCAATGGCGCGCCGCCGGGCCCCGACGATAGGCCCACATTTCATGGCGCGGCACTGCGGCAGGCTCAGAGTGAAGTCCCGGGCGTGCCATTAAAGCAGCAGCTGGTGCAGCGGGGTGGCGCGGAAATGTCCACTCGGTTTGCATAGGCCGTGTAATGATCGGCCTAATTTCCTCTCAAGAAGCAGCGTGTAAGTTAGGCAGTTTTAATTAAGTTAAGGGTACGGCTGTGCAGTAGGAAGTAAGGGTGTTAGCACATAGGCTTAAGGAAATTACTTATTAGTAATAGTGGGCCATGCATGGGTTAAGTGCGATAATAGCACACATACACACACCAAATACATTAGATTATTACAGCGGCAGCATGTGATTGATATACTGAAGTGACCTAGAGCCGAAACATGGAGTTTATTTATCAGTATTGAGACATGGATATCGTTATATGACGGGGGTAAGCGCTTCCTACTGAGGTCGGGTAGCCGGCTCCGCCTGGATGGCTGAGCACATCATCCGCTAGAGTCGATATACATGCTAGATAGCGTGCTGTAAAACTACTGCAGAGTATTCCGCTGAATTTTGCACTGGCCGCACCCTAGTCGTTCAGCTGTTCTTGACCGGTACACCAAAGCCTCAAATATCATTTGATGCTGGCTGCTGGTTAAAATCTGTCATCTGTTTTCTGACATTAGACTTTCGGCATCCTGCCGAAACGGCCAGACAGCCGAGCGAGTTGGTATGGGGCGAAACGTCTGGGTCACGTGGTCCGTCGTTCTGTCAAACGACTACTGTCAAATACCAAACGGTCATCATTCCCTTAGACGAATGGTCATTGGTCAGCAACCTTGTTTTGGTCGGAGCCTGGCTGTATTGCTTACCACCAGAAAACAAGCAGACTTCGTCAGGTTCCGCATGAGTAGGCGACAGAAGTGGAAGTGGATGGTCGCAGGAACATAATGGAATATTATATGTTTAACTGAATCTCTCTCTCCAATAAGTATCGACAAAATCGCATTACCCATTCCGGGAAAATTTATATTTGCGTTCACGAAGGATTATGTATATTGTGAAGCACGGAAGTGGTAATTATGCAACGCCGAAAAAAACAGCTACTACAACAGCGTCTTGTGTGCCTACATAACCATGTTATGTTATAACTATGTTCAGGGGTGGAGAATTAGGGGCTTTGGGGGTGCTCAAGCACCCCCTGAGCTCAAAAGTGCACCCCCTCACTGTCAAAAGCACCCCCTCAAATAAAAAGGTCCGTTCAACTAACGGCTGCTCAGTCTTACTTCGGCGAAGTACGACTGAGTGGTGTAAAATTGTGTGTATGTGTGTCTGTCCGTGTGTAAATAGGCGGTTTTGCACGGCCAGGTAGGGACCGGTCAGTTCGCTCGGTCAGTCTTACCGTCCCTCAGCATGTTTGTGGGGCCGGTCGGCCAGCCCGGGGCGCGAATTGCCCGACCCGGCGCCGTAGCCGGTGCTTAACCTGGCAGTCACTGGGGTATATTCTGTAACACGACTCACTTGGCGGGGGGACTTTTTTTTAAAAGCCCCCCTGGTATCTTCAGAACCAATGATCACAGCGGGACGCGCAAGGCGGCATTCGAAAGCGCTCAATGAGATAAAACTAACGCAAACTTAAAAATATCAGATTAAGGTCACATGTTAGGTCACGGTCAATTCAAACGTCAAAATCGAGGTATTTGAGTTTATGGACAATACTTGCCATCCATGGCCTTCGATTGCGCCTATAATCACCCAAAGTGCTGACAAAGGTATGATACATATCTCACATGAGCTAAAGTGAGATTGTTGTAAAAGATCAAGGTCAATGTCAGGTCACAAAAGGTCACTACACACAAAATATCTACGAAAGTCATGCAGAACATGTTTCATGGATGCTTTTACGCGTAGAATTCGATAGTGGTAGTCATTTTACCACCTGACTTCATTTACGTGAAGTTAGTGTCAAGTTCAGGTCAAGTTCAGGTCACTGATGGTCAAAATTTGAAATTGATAAATCGAAATGAAAAAGCATGTTTCTATATCAGTTTTATCTAACAAAAACAGTGCTGGCATTTATTTGTCTGTATCCGGTCAATAAAAGCAAAAAAACGCAATTTCAAAATATGACGTCATGATTTACCCATACTTTATATGCCATGACAGTTAAAAAAGATGATATCATTTTGAAATTTGGTATGTTAGTTGCCCATATGTCGTTATCTGACACATATTCCGGTTTTTTCAGTATCTTTGAAAAACTTGATTTTGTGAGCATTTTTTCAAAAAAGTATTTGTTTGGAAATTTTTGGGGTAAAAAAAACAACATTTTCGCAATTTCGAGATAGCTGGTGTGCCCTTGCAATTTTCTACCTTTTAGCGTTTTTGATGGCATTTTACTTCAAATGCGGCATTTGTACGGCCTGGCAAAGTTTAGCCGATTTTGGTGTCAAAATCGTGTTTAGTGACGTCACTAAATTCACTATATCTCGAAAAATTTAAATTTTTTCATTTTTTCTCTCAAAAGTTGTAAAATGATGCTCGGAAAGGTACTGAAAGTTTGGTGTCGATATCTGTATTAGGTATTGAGATATTCCTAATATTCCCAAGGGGGGGCTAAAAAGCCCCCCCCCCCCAGTGACTCGCGGGTTAAGAATCGCTGTTTTGCTGATAGGGCAATTCGCGCCCCGGGCCGGCGGACAGGGGCAGGCCTCCCGCACCTCCGCGCACAGCTCCTGGCGCCACACCTCTCGCTGCGGCATGTCCGCCCGTCGCCGTTGTGATATCCGACGCCGAGCAGCTGCCCGGACCACTGCCGACCGGACCGTGGCTTCTTCTGCGTTGTGTTGTTTTTATGTGGTTGTTCGAGATACCGAGATATATTTAATAAATAAATGAAAAAGGGGGAAAAAAGTTCACACGGTCAGGTCAGCTTTGACGACTTCGTCATTTCGGTGCCGATATTATGTGACTTGAAGGTGTATATGTTCGCACCGTGACTTTTTGTTCTCTTCCCATCGTTAAAGGAAATAGTTCACCATGGAATTTTTTTACCAAACACGATTTGATTATATTTTTTAATACAATTTCTTTTCATATTGTCAAAAATGGCCTTATATCGCGCCGATTCAGGAAATAAGGTCGTAAATTTGTATTGTTTATCAAAACTATATGCATACTCTCTGAGTCAGAGTCCTGACGTCACGTGAATGTAAACAACGGTTCAGCCAATCAGATTCGAAAGTAGTCGCGTAAGGATAGAATCGCATTGGAGATGTACCAACCGGCGGCCAGCAGTTCGCTTGCTAGCACCAGCTGCAAGCTGATTGGCTGATGGTATAGCCTCTGCCCGGGCTAGAACCAGTACAACATTCTTTCGCCAGCACCGCATTCCTTCGCCAAAAAGGCAAATATATTCATCTGGAAAGTCTTTTCAGTCAATACCACTTGCAGATAGGGGTTTGCCAACACGGGCTACAAAACTGCTATCTCAGTTTAAAACTAATGTTGAAGGTGAACTATTCCCTTTAACCCGCGCGGCGCTGGGGGGTAAATTTTACCCCCCCTCACGGATTTTCTCCATAACTTGAAAACTATGACAGATATCGAAGTGAAACTTGCGATACCTTATGGTGCATCCATTCTACATCTTGTGTTATAATTTTGTTGACATTCGTGAAAATTTTGAGGAGATAATGACGTTTTAGTGACGTCATGTCATGTCATTTTTGGTGAAAAAACGTTAAATGTTTGCAAAATCGTAGAAAATAGCGTGTTGATGCAACTCGCAAATAAAAGGCGTCAAAAGAAATAAAATAACATGGTCTTTAACATGGGTATCTCAGATTTTCAAAATTGTGGGTTTTTGACCCCAAAAAATGCAAAAAAAAAGATTTTTGGGGAAGAATTTCCAGATTTTTTTTGTTGAAAATTTTAAAAAAACCGGATGATATATTAGAGAGCCGAGTATGAACGATGTTCATACCAAATTTCAAAGCAATTTCTTTATTTTTGACTGACTTATGGCTCTCTAAGAATAAGTAACTCATGACGTCATTTTTTAAATTGTGTTTTTTGGCTTTTACTGACCAGATACAGACAAATAAATGCCACCACTGTATTTCGAAGACAAAACTAGTCTAGAAACATGCAATGTTTATTTAGATTAATCAATTTCAAATTTTGACCTTATTTGTGACCTGACCTTGACCTGAGGGCGATTATATGGTGTCAGGCTGTGCAAATGGCTGCTTATATCGAATTATACGTGTAAAATAACCCATACAACATGTGTCGCATGGCTTTCGTAGACTTTTGCCCTTTTGTGACCAGACCTTGACCTTGACCTTTGCTTAAAATTTCACTTTTACTTATGCTGGAGATGCATTATACATTTGGGAGCACTTTGTGAGATAATGGTTGCAATACAAGGCTTTGGATGGAAAGTATAGCCCAAAAACCCAAATACTGAAATTTTGACACTTGACCTGACCGTGACCTGACATGTGACCTTATGTTAATAATTTCGGGCATGCGTTAGATTCTTCTCACTGAGAGCTTTCGATCGCCGCCTTGCGCGTCTCGCTGCGATTATTGGTTCGGAAGATACGAGGGGGGGGGGGTAAAATTTACCCCCCAGCACCGCACGTTCGGATGGAGACCCCAGCGCCGCGCGGGTTAACAAGTTAAAATACAACACGATTATTGATGTGACTCGAAACGTTTTTTTTTGGGGGGGCAGCCATAGTGCAAACAAAATAGCTTCCAGAGACCATGACATGAAACTCCATATTGGGCTATCGATGCATCTTGTCACTGATGTTTACATCTATTTTCGTGCCGCTTGCTTCCTTTTATTTTACGGTTCGTCGCGCTTAACCCGCCATTGACTGGGGGGACTGTTTAACGCCCCCCCCCCCCGATGAATTTTTGCAATAGCTGAACAATAATAACGCTATCAACGTGAAACTTCGGGTACCTTCTTATAAATCATTGTTACGTCTTGTGTGCAAAAATGAGGAAATTTCGTCGATTTGTTTTCTCTCGAGTTATAGCGAATTTAGTGACGTCACTACACACGAGTTTTACACCAAAATCAGCTAAACTTTGCCAGGCCGTACAAATACTACATTTGAAGCAAAATGCAATAAAAAAAACGCCAAAAGATAGAAAATTGCAACGGCTATCAACTGGTTATCTCGGATTTTTGAAAATGTTAGTTTTTGAC
>JAXIVJ010016998.1:5000-27309 GCA_036785665.1 Chirona hameri | reverse complement strand
GCTGCTCTGTCAGCTGCTCTGTCAGCTGCTCTGTCAGCTGCTCTGTCAGCTGCTCTGTCAGCTGCTCTGTCAGCTGCTCTGTCAGCTGCTCTGTCAGCTGCTCTGTCAGCTGCTCTGTCAGCTGCTCTGTCAGCTGCTCTGTCAGCTGCTCTGTCAGCTGCTCTGTCAGCTGCTCTGTCAGCTGCTCTGTCAGCTGCTCTGTCAGCTGCTCTGTCAGCTGCTCTGTCAGCTGCTCTGTCAGCTGCTCTGTCAGCTGCTCTGTCAGCTGCTCTGTCAGCTGCTCTGTCAGCTGCTCTGTCAGCTGCTCTGTCAGCTGCTCTGTCAGCTGCTGCTGAGATATGCGGGAAATGAAGAGGGGCTGGATGTTATTGTGGGTAGCGATGTTTAGGCACGGTAACACGATGCTGCCATCTATTAAAGTTGTTCCATTAAGTAAACGGAAAGTATTTCTTGATCGAAAGCTAATCAGGTGACGGTGTTGATTGTCCGGATACCAAATATATTGTTTATAGTTAATTAATTTTGTTACCCTGCTTGCCACTTCGATCTGGAAATAAAATGAAGGTTGCTATGCAATGTCCAAATGATTTAAAAGTTAAGACTGTGAAGAAGAAAAAACACCAAACGTTTGATGCATTTATTAAAAGTTCGAACTGCTCGCTTTTCTCACAGAATGATTGCAAAATATTCGTAATCGTTGGGCAGAATATCTTCTCTTCACCTGTGCATCACGTTCACGTTGGCCAGGACCTGCGCGGCTACACGGCGTCTTCTGACGTCTACAGCCTGGGCATCACCGCCTGCGAGCTGGCCAACGGTTTGGAGCCGTTCGCGCAGATGCCGCCGGCCGCGATGCTGCACGAGAAGCTAGCCGGCGAGGGCGAGCCGGTGCTGCTGGATGCCACCACGATCGACGCCGGGTATGCCGAGCGCGAGCAGGCCGAGGGCGAGGCCGCCGCGCAGGAGGATGGTAAGTGGTGGCGATGCGGTGTGGAGTGGGCACAGCGTCGGACTGCAGTTGGTGCTTTGGAGGGGAGGAGCTAGGTGACTGTGTAGTGTATCGACACTCGCCAGACACGGTGGAGTGGGCACAGCGCCGGACTGCAGTTGTTGCTTTGGAGGGGAGGAGCTAGGTGACTGTGTAGTGTATCGACACTCGCCAGACACGGTGTAGTGGGCACAGCGCCGGGCTGCAGTTGGTGCTTTGGAGGGGAGGAGCTAGGTGACTGTGTAGTGTATCGACACTCGCCAGACACGGTGGAGTGGGCACAGCGCCGGACTGCAGTTGGTGCTTTGGAGGGGAGGAGCTAGGTGACTGTGTAGTGTATCGACACTCGCCAGACACGGTGGAGTGGGCACAGCGCCGGACTGCAGTTGGTGCTTTGGAGGGGAGGAGCTAGGTTTACTGTGAACGACCGCGGCGGGGTCGGCACAGGGAGAGTGCGGGGTACTGCTTTGGAAGGGAGTAGTCTGGTGTGACGTTACCATAGCGATACGTGCTGGTATGGAAACGATATTCGATATGGCAACCAGACATGTGCGTGGATATCAAAGCGGGATATATGATCCCAGAGGATCTCTCGAGTCTCGACAAAACACAATGTTTGATATATGATCCCACTGGATCCCACGACAAAATACAACAGTAGATAATGGATCCCAGTGGATCCCTCGATTAAATTTGGCAACGGATCTTGGATCCGATAAATATTGTATGTACGTAGTCATACATACGTGCATTTATATGAAAGTAAATATTATGTAGATAATTCGTTTGTACAACATAGCATTGCAAACTGGGGCATTCCATGACAGATCGAACAAGCCATAACACCCTACATCTCATATTTCTATAAAACTACGTATCGGGGGTTATCTGGGCCGTAGATTCACGCTGCTTATATATTATGCCATAATTAGATATAGTATTTCTTGACAAATCTAACTAAAGGTATGCGGCCATACGTTCCTTTTACAACGAATTGAAAAGCACGACAATTTCTTAAAATATTGGTTCCGAAAGTGCACATATAATGGCGGATCTGGAATCCCAGTGCAAAATGGCGCCCGCGATCTCGGATCCCGGCGGATCCATCGACAAATTGTGAAGGTGGATCTATGATCCCAGTGGATCCATCGACAAATTGTCAAGGTGGATCTATGATTCCAGTGGATCCGGGATCCAGATCCCAAAGATCAGATTTCGGGATCCGTTTTCGGGATCCGAACACTTGTCTGATGGCAACGTTACACCAACAAACAGTATGCATTTGATACGATACGATAAGGTTAAATTTGTATTATTCCGTATGCTAGATTTGTTGTCCTGCACTACATTGACTTAATAATATTTCAGTTTACGCGTCACCAAGCCAGGTAAGGACTGAAAGTGACCAATGTACGTGCACATGGCTCTAATCCGGAGACGACATTCAACAGTCGTCTATGTGTGTCGTCTAATTCGCTGCCGTCTTGCTGCCTTTGCCGCCGAGTGCTGACCACCGTTCGCGCCTGCCCTGTCCTGTGCCCGGCAGGAGTGACGGCCAGCTCCGATAGTTACCTGCGGCTGATGCGGGCCGCGCCCGGTCGCCGCTTCTCGGACGCGTTCCACCAGTTGGTGCGACTGTGCGTGAACCGCGAGCCGTCGCGCCGGCCGACGCCGGCCCAGCTGCTGTCGCACCCGTTCATCGTGCGCCAGTGCCGGCGCGCGCCGCCGCTCAGCCAGCTGCTGCGACCAGACGTGCCCGTCAGTGAGGCCACGCTGCTCGAGGGTGGGTCCAACGACGGACGACGGACGGCCAGCGACTGCGCAGGGGGACTGCGCAGTCGGCGGGAGCTGCGCAGGGGGACTGCGCAGTCGGCGGGCGCGCGAGGCAGATTGCGATATGGCAGCACATACAAGTTCAGATTGGTTCATTGCTCGATATAAAAAAACGAATGTGCTTAAGTTTTGGTAGCTGGGGTAATTAGCTGGGGTAGTTTTGGTAGCCACGTCAAATCGTCCAAGGCCCTCATATTTGTGAAAATTCTGAAAATGGGTTTAGAAGGTAATCTCGGGCGCTAAAGCCAGCTGTGACACTCTTAATTTTGTCAGATCAACGGTCACCGAGTTATAGCCTCAGGCATGTTTGAGAGGTCATGTTGTAAGACCACCTTTGATCGCATGCAGCTTGTCAACGAACAGCAAGAACGTAATATAATTGCATATGGTTGCGCTCGCACTGATGCGAGGAGACTGGGCAATTTCGGATTTTCCATTTTTTTTTTTGACCCCATGACCGCGTGACCTAGTTTTCCATGAAATACCTTGATCTGTGCACCACAAAATTTTCATTTTTGTCTGAAGCCAAATCAGTCTTTTTTTTAAAAAAAAAGTAAACAAAAAACGTGTTCCCTATAAAGGAGTACTAAGTTTCGCAAAAACTCCGGTAGGCGGCGCTACGAACACATTTATGTCTACGAACACATATTATCTCTACCCAGTATCTTCGGACTGGGTAGAGATATCGAGATGCAGTAAACGATAGTGGATATTAGAGTTGCAAATTTCAGGACCACAGAGCCGGCACTGGGCCCAAATTCAGGCCCGGCGTGCCTGAAGCTGTGTCTGAAATCAGGCTTGCCGGGCTCAGCACAAGTTAGCAATTAAAAAAACAACTAAATAAATATAAATAAATATTGGCAGAAGTCAGAACATACATGCTTAAAATTCATGATAAATTGAGAAGAAAACAAATATACAACAGTAAAACACCATTATAACCAATAACAATGTTACAGCTTACAAATTAAAAGTGATAACTAGTAAAACCTAGTAAGGAGTGGACACACCAGTGAAACTTAAATCAAACTACAGGGTCAATTCATGATCAATTCATCAGCTCAGTAACTGCTGCAGTGTGAGATGCGAGTGCAGTCAAACAGAAACAACTACCCCAAATCATATTCCACAGTCATCACTAGTAACTAGGTGGGGTGGGGGAAGGGCATACAATTTTATATTTAGTCATCCCATTGCCCCAGGTCACCCCAAAATATTTTGTATAACAAATAAGTACCTATGGAACAAAACCACCTACCTATATGATAATAATTATTGTAAATACATATTACTGAGAATATTTATTGATACACATTTACTATAAATAGTTCCCCATGAGAAAGGACATACTCAAGTCATATCATTGGTAGTTTTGGTAGTGAACAAATATTATATTTTATGCAATTAGAATTCAATTTATAAAGGTGGAAAGACTGCCCAACACAAAACAAAATTGCAAAGCAATCTTAAGTGGCCTAAGACCTTATCCCAGAATGCAAACCTGTCTAGTTCCACTTCAACTTCTTATCACAATAGCTCCATAATTTATATATGGCCTTGCATAATTCCACGTGACACCCTCCCCAACAACACTTTCCAAACCCCAATTCCAACCATACATTCCAAACAAATGTGTTTTGATGCGTCACATTTGTGACCAATTCGCCAGTCCTGGGCCGTAAAAGAATCACGTGTGTCAATTCAGCAGCAGATCGATATTCGCGAATGTGTCACTTTGACAGATATTCACAACTTCACACCTCAGAATCGCGACGCCTCAGAATTGCGTGAAGACAATTGTTCATGTTCGTATTCGAAAATAAGCTGTAATATCAAATCCTAACCCTTGGGGCCAGTTCAAGTTTAAATATTAAAAAAAGTCCATCAGCCGACATCCTCAATATGTTAGAACATTTTCATTTTGGTGATTTTAAGTCATTTATGGTGATAAAGTTAGTCATTTCGGTGACGGGATTAATTGTGTGCGCCGTTTTGAGCTCAACGATTCGCAATTGTCAAATACTTCAGCCGCCATTAGGCGCAGCAGTGAAGTTGTACCAGGGCAGTTGTACGGCCTTGGCCTTGGCAGTGAAGTAGCTTTGTTTCTCTGTGCCCAAGGTCTGTATAAATCTGTGCCAAGGCCGTATAAGAATGGCTCCGTGCGTGTGGCTGGCTTGGATGTTAGTTATAGATATATTGGCTTGGATAGTGAGGAAACCAAGGATACTCTTGCTCTGTAATTTAAGACAGGTTGATTATTTTATTTTTGTCATTCAAGATATGATTTTCACTCCCAATGTTTTTAGTACGTTTGTCATACTAAATGTCCAGGAAAACTCACCTTTTCCCCATTATCCTGTGAAGTATATTGATTATTTACTAGTCCATGTCAATATTGATCAAATAGGTAGTGGGTTATGTACCTCAACCTTGTTTGTAGAAGCTATTACAATTACAACCCAAACATTGCATTGTGTGATGTTGAGTGATGAGTGCATACTTATTACATACTTATTTTGTTTAACTTATTTTAAGCTGCTCGTTTGGACTTGCGTGATCCTATCATGCTTTTTATTTTTGCAAATCACCAAAGATGAAAGAAGTCTACTCACCTTGACCTGTTCCACTCTTCTGTTAGTCTGTTGTTGATTATTTATTTCAAGTTCCGACTTTTGTGGGATTTATTTACTCAATGGTCCATATATATCCATTATCCATTGGTGTTTCAGTGTGGTGTGTGTTAAAATGGTGCA
This sequence comes from Chirona hameri, assembly GCA_036785665.1. Lineage (NCBI taxonomy): Eukaryota > Metazoa > Arthropoda > Thecostraca > Balanomorpha > Balanidae > Chirona > Chirona hameri. The sequence goes on along the minus strand of JAXIVJ010016998.1, from coordinate 21,735 downwards.
AAATGCACAATGCAAACTATAAATATTCCTGTTAAAAGATTTTAAGTGTAGAATGAAGTATACATGCAGATTGCTAGCTGCCGAGTGCCGGGCCTGGCAGGTGCTGCCACATGTGGCCAGACTTGATGCCGGTCCCAACTCATGCATGAGCGGTGGCGGTGGGAGGTCGGTTCCTGTTTTTTTTTGTGGGGGGAATGTTTGTATCTCTAGTGGATAGGTCTAAGTATTCTGAGAGGAAAATGTAAGCATACTTTTGTTGTGATCTGAGGTCAAGGTCAATGCTGTAATTAAGGTCAAATATTGCAGGTAGCGCTTTGAACACATGTATGTGTATCTCTGGACTGGGTGGAGATATCGAGATGCAATAAACGACAGGGGATAGTATTACTACTACGGTATACTAAGTATTCTGAAACGAAAATGTAAAAAAAAATACTTGTGTGATCATATCAAATACTTGTCAAGGTCATATTTAAGATAAAATATTGAAATTGCAACCTTAAATACGACCTTCACTTTCGCCTCGGGTCACAAAAGTATTCATATATTTTCGTATCAGAATACTAGACCTATCCACTGTCGTTTACTGCATCTCGATATCTCTACCCAGTCCAAAGATACACATACATGTGTTCAAAGCGCTACCTGCAATATTTGACCTTAAATACGACCTTGACCTTGACCTCAGATCACAAAAGTATTCTTCCATTTTCCTCTCAGAGTACTTAGACCTATCCACTGTCGTTTACTGTATCTCGATATCTCTAGTCTACCCAGTCCGGAGATACACAGATGTTCGCAGCGCCGCCTACCAGAGTATTTGCGAAGCTTAAAAGTACTCTTTATAGGCAAAACGCTGTTTTTTCTCACTTAAATAATATTCATAAAGACTTCAGGCTTCAGGCAAAAATTCAAATTTTGGGGTGCCACAGATCGTTACTTCATGGAAAACTAGGTCACTAGGTCATGGGGTCAAAAACAAAACAAATGAAAAATCCGAAATTGCCAAAAGTTTCCTCGCCTCAGTGCGAGCTCAACCATATGCTCAACCATATGCTATTACGTTCATGCGGTTCGTTGACAAGCTGCAGGCGATCGAAGATGGTCTTACAACATGACCTCTCAAAATGCCCGAGGCTATAACTCGGTGACCGTTGATCTTTAAAAAAAATATTGTCACAGCTGGCTTTAGCGCCTGAGATTACCCTATAAACCCATTTCCAGAATTTTCAAAAATATGAGGGTGTAAAATTTAATTATTTCTGGTCTATTTGTCGTGGAATGCCCCAGCTCCCGAATACCATTACTCGACCCTCTGAGCGCTTACATTCATGCTGTCTTGAAATAGCCATAGTCATCAAGTCTTTGTTTCTCTCCATGTTTCTTGGAGTTGTATTAGCTGTTTATGAGGCCCTTTGACGGCTATCTGAGTACCGTCGGCAAATCTTGCGATTCAAACCTTGAAAATAGTTTATTTCCGATGGTATGCAGGCCCACAGCCGTTTGCGGCTACATACAAGAGCTGTGCCTTTGAAAGAGATGTTTTGTGAAGCTCCTTGGTGCTGCTGTGCATGAGATACTATGACCGGTGTGCAGCGCGTCACATCTCTGCTCCTTGGTGCTGCTGTGCATGAGATACTATGACCGGTGTGCAGCGCGTCACATCTCTGCTCCTTGGTGCTGCTGTGCATGAGGTACTATGACCGGTGTGCAGCGCGTCACATCTCTGCTCCTTCATGCTGCTGTGCATGAGATACTATGACCGGTGTGCAGCGCGTCACATCTCTGCTCCTTCATGCTGCTGTGCATGAGGTACTATGACCGGTGTGCAGCGCGTCACATCTCTGCTCCTTCATGCTGCTGTGCATGAGATACTATGACCGGTGTGCAGCGCGTCACATCTCTGCTCCTTCATGCTGCTGTGCATGAGATACTATGACCGGTGTGCAGCGCGTCACATCTCTGCTCCTTCATGCTGCTGTGCATGAGATACTATGACCGGTGTGCAGCGCGTCACATCTCTGCTGCCTGGTGCTGCTGTGCATGAGATACTATGACCGGTGTGCAGCGCGTCACATCTCTGCTGCCTTGGTGCTGCTGTGCATGAGATACTATGACCGGTGTGCAGCGCGTCACATCTCTGCTGCCTGGTGCTGCTGTGCATGAGATACTATGACCGATGTGCAGCGCGTCACATCTCTGCTGCCTGGTGCTGCTGTGCATGAGGTACTATGACCGGTGTGCAGCGCGTCACATCTCTGCTCCTTGGTGCTGCTGTGCATGAGATACTATGACCGGTGTGCAGCGCGTCACATCTCTGCTCCTTCATGCTGCTGTGCATGAGATACTATGACCGGTGTGCAGCGCGTCACATCTCTGCTCCTTGGTGCTGCTGTGCATGAGATACTATGACCGGTGTGCAGCGCGTCACATCTCTGCTCCTTGGTGCTGCTGTGCATGAGATACTATGACCGGTGTGCAGCGCGTCACATCTCTGCTGCCTGGTGCTGCTGTGCATGAGATACTATGACCGGTGTGCAGCGCGTCACATCTCTGCTGCCTGGTGCTGCTGTGCATGAGATACTATGACCGGTGTACAGCGCGTCACATCTCTGCTGCCTGGTGCTGCTGTGCATGAGATACTATGACCGGTGTGCAGCGCGTCACATCTCTGCTGCCTGGTGCTGCTGTGCATGAGATACTATGACCGATGTGCAGCGCGTCACATCTCTGCTCCTTGGTGCTGCTGTGCATGAGATACTATGACCGGTGTGCAGCGCGCCACATCTCTGCTCCTTGGTGCTGCTGTGCATGAGATACTATGACCGGTGTACAGCGCGTCACATCTCTGCTGTCTGGTGCTGCTGTGCATGAGATACTATGACCGGTGTGCAGCGCGTCACATCTCTGCTGCCTGGTGCTGCTGTGCATGAGATACTATGACCGGTGTGCAGCGCGTCACATCTCTGCTGCCTGGTGCTGCTGTGCATGAGATACTATGACCGGTGTACAGCGCGTCACATCTCTGCTGCCTGGTGCTGCTGTGCATGAGATACTATGACCGGTGTGCAGCGCGTCACATCTCTGCTGCCTGGTGCTGCTGTGCATGAGATACTATGACCGGTGTGCAGCGCGTCACATCTCTGCTCCTTGGTGCTGCTGTGCATGAGATACTATGACCGGTGTGCAGCGCGTCACATCTCTGCTCATTGGTGCTGCTGTGCATGAGATACTATGACCGGTGTACAGCGCGTCACATCTCTGCTCCTTGGTGCTGCTGTGCATGAGATACTATGACCGATGTGCAGCGCGTCACATCTCTGCTGCCTGGTGCTGCTGTGCATGAGATACTATGACCGGTGTGCAGCGCGTCACATCTCTGCTGCCTGGTGCTGCTGTGCATGAGATACTATGACCGGTGTACAGCGCGTCACATCTCTGCTGCCTGGTGCTGCTGTGCATGAGATACTATGACCGATGTGCAGCGCGTCACATCTCTGCTGCCTGGTGCTGCTGTGCATGAGATACTATGACCGATGTGCAGCGCGTCACATCTCTTCTGCCTGGTGCTGCTGTGCATGAGATACTATGACCGATGTACAGCGCGTCACATCTCTGCTGCCTGGTGCTGCTGTGCATGAGATACTATGACCGATGTGCAGCGCGTCACATCTCTGCTGCCTGGTGCTGCTGTGCATGAGATACTATGACCGATGTGCAGCGCGTCACATCTCTGCTGCCTGGTGCTGCTGTGCATGAGATACTATGACCGGTGTACAGCGCGTCACATCTCTGCTCATTGGTGCATGAGATACTATGACCGATGTACAGCGCGTCACATCTCTGCTGCCTGGTGCTGCTGTGCATGAGATACTATGACCGATGTGCAGCGCGTCACATCTCTGGTCCTTGGTGCTGCTGTGCATGAGATACTATTTCCGATGTGCAGCGCGTCGCATCTGCCCCTGAGCCTCGCTCCAAGTGTATCACTTCTGTCTTGTCTGTGTGCCCGTTACAGGAGAACAGGTCGTGCGGGACCGCCTCGTCGGCGACATGGGTAACCTTCAGGTACACCAGGACAACTCCTGGGAGTTCTGAGCGGCGTCCCTTCAGACCAGGATAACTCCTGGGACTTCTGAGCGGCGTCCCTTCAGACCAGGACAACTCCTGGGAGTTCTGAGCGGCGTCCCTTCAGACCAGGATAACTCCTGGGACTTCTGAGCGGCGTCCCTTCAGACCAGGATAACTCCTGGGACTTCTGAGCGGCGTCCCTTCAGACCAGGATAACTCCTGGGACTTCTGAGCGGCGTCCCTTCAGACCAGGACAACTCCTGACCCCTGGGAGTTCTGAGCGGCGTCCCTTCAGACCAGGAGAACGCTTGGGACTTCTGAGCGGCGTCCCTTCAGACCAGGAGAACACTTGGGACTTCTGAGCGGCGTCCCTTCAGACCAGGAGAACACTTGGGACTTCTGAGCGGCGTCCCGCCAGACCAGGAGAACGATTGGGACTTATGAGCGGCGTCCCGTCAGACCAGGAGAACGCTTGGGACTTCTGAGCGGCATCCCGTCAGACCAGGAGAAAGCCTGGGACTTCTGAGCGGCGTCCCGCCAGACCAGGAGAACGCTTGGGACTTCTGAGCGGCGGGGCCGGACTGGACAGTGAGCGAACGGGCGTCCATTGTGATCCAGTAGACGCTGTGGTTTAGTGGACGCAGCAGTAGAGGGGACGCTGTGACACAGTGGACGCTGTGATCCAGTGGACTCTGTGGCTCAGTGGACTCTGTGGTTCAGTGGTACAGTGGGTGATACATGCGCCCAAGGGAGAGGTCCGTTGCGGTCTCCTGAACCTCCTGTGTCATGGTGATTGGATACTCCAGCGCTGTTGTGGCTTCTCGACTGTGTAGTGGCTTGACAGCCTGATTCACAAGCACGACGCGTACGAAGTCCTTTATTCGATTTCATGGCGGAAATGTGTGGTCAGGGTTCGCAACGTTCTTGTTTATGTGTTTGTGTTGTGCTTTAATCGTTCAGTGTTTACTGTGTGAACGCTTGCCTATACAATGTGTTTAAAACAACTCCAATCATGCTCAAGCACAAACGACAACACCATAATCCCGCTTCGAGCTTCGGCCGGTGCGGCTGCTTGGCCGTTCTTGGCGTGGCGAGCGGCCACGCTAAGGCTCCATCTCGGCGGCAGAGGTGCAGCTCAGAATGCCTTCCTCCCGAGCGGTCCGGCCAGGCTCCACCGTCATCGCTGCCCGGACTCTGTGGCTGGGCCGTATCCAGGCCAGTGCTTATCACCCCCGAACGCCTGTCGCCTGCAATCAGCCGCCACCCACTGCTTTAATCGTTCATTTTTAGTCCTAATTGTCTGCAGCCTTCGATGGTCAATTTTATTTAACTGGATCATCATCATCATCACGAGCAAAGATGGATAAACCACGATGCAGTCAGCAAAGAAGTTTTCGTTTGAGTGAAATCTGAATATGAGCGGCCCGGCCCGGTCTGGCCCAACCCAACCCGTGGCGACGCTTTTGAGAAGCTTATATCTCTGCAACCGCACGTCCGATTGACAAGCGGGCCTCTTTGCTGAGCAGACCCATCCAACCTACCCTGTTTGAGACCAGTGCCGACTCAGTGCGCGTGGCGCGTGCCGCGTGAGGGGTGTTGAAAAGTGTTTTTTTCTCGTAAAAACTTAGCAACGGCTGAGCCGATTGTGTTCAAATTTGGTGTGTGGTTGGTGACCTCTCAGCCACCACTTTCCCACAAGTCAGGGGTGGGTTCCCCTGTATGTGCGCACGTACACACCCCTATTCTATATCTCAGGAACGGCTGAGCCGATTGTGATCGAATTTGGTGTGTGGTTAGGGACCTCTCAGCCGCCGCCTTCCCACAAGTCAGGGGTGCGCACGCCTCTGCACGTGCGCACGTATTCACCCCTATTCTGTGTATCAGGAACGGCTGAGCCGATTGTATTCAAATTTGATGTGTGGTAAGGTACCTCTCAGCCGCCACTTCGCAGCCAGGAATTAACTCGGGCACTGCTCGGGCAACTTGGGCTTAACATGGGCATAGCCCCAGTTGGCCCAACATACGAGTTTTTCTGCTTGGGCACAGCTCGGGCTTCGCCTGGGCAGAGCGAACCTGGGCAAACCCGAGTTGAGCCCAACAAGGCGGCTTTCCACTATTATCGGGCTGAAATTGGTCATGCCCGACCAGAATTCATCACTCGGGTAAGCCCGAGTTGAGCCCAACAACGCGGCTTTCAACTATTAACAGGCTGAAATTGGGCATGCCCGACCAGAATTCATAACTCGGGCACAGCTCGGGTTCGTCTTGGGCTTGACGGAGGCCGAAGTCTGCGACGAACTGCGCTTCACGATGGCGGATGACGCGTTCTTCCGTACTTTTAGTTGAGTTACCGCTCAACAGATAGCGTCTTTCAAGAAGCAATCATTTTTTCGTATTGTTTTACCAAAAACAGACATTACCTTAACATGTAGGACAGTTTGAGGTTGGGAAATGTCGCGAAAAGCAATGCAAAGGGAGATGCTGTCATGAGATCTGAAAAATGAATTGCTTAGATATAGTCTATGCTAATGTGTCAAACGGAAGAAGCATTCCCGAAGTCAGAAGGTTATATAAGGGTAAAACTTCATGGGCATTAGTTATCGCGGAACTGTGTGCTGTGATGACGCTGAAGTAGCCATTAAGGCGGCCGCACACTAGACCATTCGGCGCGCGGAGGTCGCGATATCGCTACGACTTTCCGCGCATCTTTAGCGACTTTCCGCCTTTGCGTCAGCCGAAACGTCAAAAATCGCGGACGAATGTCGGCCGGCCATCTGCGGACCGGCGGAAAAAAGCTGATTCGAACGATCTTTTTTCCGCGACTGAACGCCGCGGACAACACAATTGATCAGGCTAACAGACTGCCACACGCGGATGTGATCTCCCATCTAAACCAGTAAAACGCCTTAATCAGAGGCAACCGAGCGGTATCTGTTGCTTCCCTGGGACAAACTACATACAAAATAAGTTGTATTACATTTGTCATGATCATCTTTCTCGAATCCGCCAAAAGGGAGTACGTCCTGAGCGCTGCATGCTTCATCGTATAAATTAATGCTTAGATAAATCAAGCCATTTTTTTGCTATAATGATTTTTGTTCATTTCAACGTTTGCATGTGCCACGCGCTGTGGTACCACCCCTATCAGAACGCACCATACAAACATCAAAATTGATTTGATGGTCCTATCCAATGGTGAAAAGCCGATCTCAATCGGAGTAGTGGTTGAAAAGTTATTAGCTTCCGAAAAGCGTCTGTACTGCCGGTTTGGGCCGGTTCGGGCCGGGTCAAATGGAAATTTGTCTCGTAAGTTGACGAGAAACCTCACGGGCGCTTCGCGCCCGCTCGGTTATCATGCGAGTCATATAAACTTATATACCAGTAAAACGCCTTTTTGGGCGATGACCGAGCGGGCGCGCTCTGGTCATCGGTAAAACAGGTTTGGACTCTCGAGTCAAAATTTCAAACCTGGTAAAACAGGTTTGAAATATGAAACGGTAAGGGAGCACACGTGGTAGTAACACATAGTCCTTTTAGTCCTTTTAATCCTCCAGGAAAAAAAATGCCAGGTCTCAATGCATGCCAACATAAAAATTAAGTTGTATTAAATTGTTCATGATCTCCTTTCTCGAATCCGCCAAAAGGGAGTACGTCCTGAGCGCTGCATGCTTCATCGTATAAATTAATGCTTAGATTAAAGGAAATAGTTCACCTTGGAAATTTTTTACCCAACACGATTTGATTATATTTTTTAATACAATTTCTTTTTATATTGTCAAAAATGGCCTTATATCGCGCCGATTCAGGACAGAAGGCCGTACATTTTTATTGTTTATCAAAACTATATGCATACTCTCTGAGTCAGAGTCCTGACGTCACGCGAATGTAAAAAATGGTTCAGCCAATCAGATTTGAAAGTAGTCGCGTAAAGATAGACTCGCATTGGAGATGTGCCAACCGGCGGCCGGAGTTCGCTTGCTAGCACCAGCTGCAAGCTGATTGGCTGATGGTATAGCCCCTGCCCGGGCTAGAACCAGTACAACATTCTTTCGCCAGCACCGCATTCCTTCGCCAAAAACTCAAATATATTCGGCTGGAGTCTTTTCAGTCAAGAAAGCTTGCAGATAGGGGTTTTCCAACACGGGCTACAAAACTGCTATCTCAGTTTAAAACTAATGTTGAAGGTGAACTATTTCCTTTAATAAAGCCATTTTTGATCAAAAATTATTTTTGTTCATTTCGACGTTTGAGTATGCCAACTGCCACGCGCTGTGGTACCACCCCTATCAGAACGCACCATACCAAAAACAAAATTGATTTGATGAACCTATCCAATGGTGAAACCCGATCTCAATCGGAGCAGTGGTTGCAAAGTTATTAGCTTCCGAAAAGCGTCTGTACGGCCGTGTCGGGCCGGTTCAGGCCGGGTCAAATGTAAATTTGTCTAGTAAGTTGACGAGAAACCTCACGGGCGCTTCGCGCCCGCTCGGTAATCACCAGAATCATTAGGAATAATTGATTATTATGATGTAATCATTTTTGGAAATTCGGAAATTTTGCTATTTCAACACGTGATCTCAGGTCAAATCACGTGATTTTATAATGTGGTCTTTTAAAATTCGGACTTTTTCCATGCCAGAATGGACATCGATACATAAACCTTCGAAGTTTAAAAAAATGGTGATAGTTTTTTTCTAAATATAATATTTATATTTTTGTATTTGGAAAAATTCATAGTCATAGTCTTTGGTAATAACTTCGCACGTAATTGTGCAAGAGAGCTCAATTAAACGGCATTATGCTTAGGTATCTCGTCGACCTGCTTTCAATTACATACATCAACCCTGTAGTCGCTCTGTGTCACGTGACCAGAGGTCACCCGGTGCAGTCCACGTCAGATCGACCAAACCATAACATCCTACTTCTCACATTTCGATTGAACTAGGTGACGGGGGTTATCTGGGCCGTACATTCACGCTCTAGCATTTTCAGCCCCGTCCGTCGAACCGCCTTCCGTATTTTCAGCCCCGTCCGTATATATCGGGATATATTCTATAAATAATTCGAATGATATAAAACTATGTATCATCAGAATCGCCATGAACCACAAATTAATGTAATGTAATCTTGTGTGAGAACTCTAATAGAAAAGTGTCGAAATTTTGGCATGACCTCAGGTCAGGCCACGTGATTTCGTTATGTTCTCAGTTAAAATTCGTGATTTTTCTTAGGTGGAATAGGAGGGTGCAGGCTCTTTGAATCACGTGCAAACCTATTTCGCTCAGTGATCAAGATCACATGACGGCATAATTCAATATTTCGCCGATAGAGGCGTCTGTGGGTCCTCAAGATATCAATTTTTCTCCGCTCTATTTCCAGACCGAGAATGTTATAAAAATAGCTAAAAGTGTTTTCCAGAGAAAAGAAAAGTTCAATTGTGCGAAATAAAACGAAAAATGACAACAAATTTTCTATTGTATAATCGAGCCAGGTCATTTGGGAACTCAACTTCAGGGGACGTGACCTTGAGGTCATGGAGTGACCTGCGGGGGCCATGCTATGCATCATTGAATGCAGCTCGATGAGACAGATGTAATGCCGTTGAGTTAACCCGCGAGTTACTGGCCTATATTCCATAACGCGACTTACTGGGGGGGGGGGGCTAATTTTTGCCCCCCCCCCCCCCCCCCTCGGATCTCCGAAACTACTGGACCGATTGTAAAAATTCAAACGGCATTCGCTATCCATGTGAAATTGATCGAGGGAAACCTAATATTGTTGACCTCGTGGTCACCGATGACGTCATAGGTCAGGTCAAGTACAAAATGTTTGACCGTGTCAAAAGGTCTCGACGGATGGAATTGTCTCGCAAAATTGCGTTATTAACCCGCGCACTGCAGGGGGTTGATTTCCGCCCCCCTCAGGTTTTTCAAAGATAGCGAAAAAACGGCGGCGCGCAGCGCCGCCGGGTTTTTGCACACCTGTTAGGACATCAATTTCGCACACTTTTAGAAAAAAATAACCTCGGGTCATCTCAGGTCAGGTCACCAGACCAGGTCAAGTGACCCCACCTCAAAAAATGTTTGCAGTTGTGCCAAAGCCAGAGTTTTTCACCGATCAGTTTGAAACTTACAGGATGTCATGAGAGCATCGGTACTTACAATTCGTTTATTTCAGAATTTTGATATCGGTGACCTAAGGTCAGGTCAATTTCGTAACTTCCCCATAATAAGTAAATGGGGAAATATACAAATGCTTCCTATTTCAAGGATATGCATGATATTGGTCCAATTACTTCTGGATCATGTTATTATAGAATATTCTTTATGATCCAAGTGTAAGTTTTGTTCAGTGACCCCTATTGGATCATTTGAGGTCATGCGAGGTCACCATCACCTTTTTGTAAATAACTCCCGACATAATACAGATAGAGAAGTAAAACAGACATCAATGTGTTTGTCTCGTCGAGACACGTCTTTCCATATGCAACATGCCCTAATTGGGTCACCACTTGACCTTGACCTGAGGTCAAATTTGTAAGTTAACTTAACAAGGTCACCATGTATATCATTTGAAGCGCCTTGACAAGATAAACACAATGGCGTAAACAGTTTTTCGTTATATGTTTTAGGTAAAAGGTTAATAGCGAAAAACGATTTGGCAAAAAAAACGGTTTTTCTTTTTCTTTTTTGACCTCTGGAGCCTCAAATATTGACCTGAGATCAAATTTGAGGACACCTTAGCGATTGCAAATTGCACTGGCTGGCGTTTTCTCTTTTCAGTTTGTTTCTAATTAGCATAGTTTCTGAGATATATGGGAATATCTGGAGCGATGGCCTAAAACAGTAAAAAAAAAACTGGAAAATTTGACCTTTGATGACTTCTTGTGACCTCAATTTTAACCTGACCTAAAACAATACTGAAATACTTTCGATAGGACATGTATCAAGCTATCAAATGCCGTTTTTCGCTTCTCGCTACGTAGCGTAGTTTTCGAGATCTTAGGGGGGGGGGCGGAAATCAACCCCCTGCAGTTCGTGTTAGGCGCAAAGACACTTCAAAGTCACATTCTAAGCTGTTTATGACCTAGGGTCAGGTCAAGGTCATCCGAGGTCACGAGGTCAAACTGCAGATTACGGTCGTTAGGCGTTGTAACATATGTTTATGGGTTTGTGTTTACGTCTAGAACGCGAAAAATGACCTTAGAACATTGTTTGTTCCATATAAATAGAAGTAAAAAGCAAACACGGAAATGCAATTTTCATGCATGAGAGATGCGGTGAGAGATGGTCGATTTGTATCATTTAAACCGCGCACTGCAGGGGCTTTGCGCCGAACACGAACTGCAGGGGGGGGAGGGGGGTTGATTTCCGCCCCCCGTGAGATCTCGAAAAATAAGCTACGTAGCGACAAGCGGAAAACGTCATTTGATAGCTTCATACCAGTTCTATCGAAAGTATTTCTGTATTGTTTTAGGTCAGGTCAAAATTGAGGGCACCAGAGGTCATCGAAGGTAAAATTTCCCAGTTTTTCCTGTTCTAGGACATCGCTCCAGAAATTTCCATATATCTTGGAAACTATGCTAGTTAGAAACAAACGGAAAAAAGCAAATGCCAGCCAGTTAAATTTGTAATCGACGAGGTGTCCTCAATATTTATCTCAGGTCAATATTTGAGGCTCCAGAGGTCAAAAAAGAAAAAAATATGTTTTGTTTTGCAAAATCGTTTTTCTCTAATAACTTTTTACGTAATCAAAATAACGAAAAACTGTTTACGCTATTGTGTTTATCTCGTCCAGGTGCTTTAAATGATATACATGGTGACCTTGTTATGTCAACTTAAACAATTGCCCTCAGGTCAAGGTCAAGTGGTGACCCCAAGTAGGGCATGTTGCATATGGGAAGACGTGTCTCGACGAGACAAACACATTGCTGTCTGTTTTACTTCTCTAACTTCATTATGTCGGGAGTTATTTGACAAAAAGTATTGGTGACCTCGCATGACTTTAAATGACCCCATAGGGGTCACTGAACACAAATTACACTTGGATCATCAAGAATACCCTATAATAACATGATCCAGAAGTAATTGGGACTAATATCATGCATATCCTTGAAATAGGAAGCATTTGTATATTTCCCCATTGACTTATATGGGGAGGGTTACGACATTGACCTGACCTTAGGTCACCGATATCAACATTCTGAGATAAAGAAATTGTAAGTACTGATGCCCTCATGACATCCTGTAAGTTTCAAACTGATCGGTAAGAAACTCTGGCTTTGGCACAACTGCAAACATTTTTTGAGGTGGGTCACTTGACCTGGTCTGGTGACCTGACCTGAGATGACCCGAGGATATTTTGTTATATTCAAAGTGTGCGCAATTGATTTATTAACAGGTGTGCCAAAACCCAGCGGCGCTGCGTGCCGCCGTTTTTTCGCTATCTTGCGAAAACCCTGAGGGGGGGGGGGGGCAGAAATCAACCCCCTGCATTGCGCGGGTTAAAGGTCATACGTCAGTCATTTTTGAAGATCATCGACTTCAAATTTGGCACACATAATTCACCGAACAAGTCCCGATCATATATATTCCGGTTTTGGGTAACTCTGATTTTTTGAAAATATTGTTATAAAAAATGTATTTGGATTTCAAAATTTTGACTAAAAAAACTCAAAAATCCGAGATGGGCAGTTTAATAGCCCAGTCTATTTTCAGTAAATTGAGTTAGACAATTGCACTATCTCTAACGTTGTACCTTTTAAGCGTTTTCGCAAACCATTTTTCTTCAAAACGAAGGAACATGACTCTGACGTCATGTATGGCAATATGGTTTGCGGCCGAAGCGCTTTCAGATTTGAATTTTGCATTTTGACAATTGAACCTGAAATTCCTGGTGAGATTTGTTCGCGTGCTGTTATTTTAACACGCGCACTGCAGGGGTTTGCGCCGGAACACAAACTGCAGGGGGGGTGTTGATTTTCCGCCCCGTAGATCGACTACGCTACGTACGAAAGCCAACGGCGTTTGATAGCTTGATACAACTTCGGATCTAAGTATAGTGGTATTTATTAGGAAGTATATGGTCATATTTAGGCTCAGGGTCAAATAGAGGTCAGAGATTTTCAGTAGTAATTTTCGATTTTCCAATTTTAGGACTTAGCCCAGAAATTCCACTGATATCTCGGGAAATAAGCTAGCCAGAAGCAAACGGGAAAAGAGATCGCAGCCATTTAAATTTTCAATCGACAAGGTGTCTCAAAATTGATCTCAGGTCAATATTTGAGGCTGCAGGGACATAAAAAATTATGTTTGTTTGCAAAATAGTTTTGTTTTTTACTTTTACTTTGAATTACTAACGGGAAAATTGTTTACGCCTTGTGCTTTTCTCGTCAAGGCCTTCGAATGATATACATGGTGACCTTGTAAGTCAACTTAAAATTTGAGCACGGGTCTCGTGACAGTGACCTGAGGTCAATACCCAAGTAGGTCTGTTGCATAGTTGGGAGACGTGTCGTCGAGACAAACACATTTCTGTCGGTTTTACTTATCTATCTTCATTATGTTGCGAGTTATTGACAAACAAGTGATGGTGAATCGGATGACCTCAAAGACCCCAAGGGTCACTGAACAAAACGTGCACTTGATCATCAAGAACATCCTATAATACCATGATGCAGAAGTAATTGGACCAATATCATGCATATCCTTGAAATAGGAAGCATTTTATATATTCCCCATTTACTTATTATGGAGGTCACGAATTGACCCGACCTTAGATCACCGATATCAAAATTCCGAGAAATACGAATTGTACGTACTTATTCCCTTATGACACCCTGTAAGTTTCAACAGATCGGTCAGAAACTCTGGCTTTGGCACAACTGCAAACGTTTTTGGAGGTGGGGCCACTTGACCTGGTCTGGTGACCTGACCTGAGATGACCCGAGGTCTACTTTTTTCTTCAAAGTGTGCGCAATTGATATCCTAACAGGTGTGCATCAAAACCCGGCGGCGCTGTGCGCCGCCGTTTTCCTCCGCTATCTCAGAAAAACCTGAGGGGGGGGGGGGGAATCAACCCCCCTGCAGTGCGCGGGTTAAAACCGGGAGTCACTGTGGGGGGGGGGGGCTTTGTTACCCCCCCCTAGGAATATTGGGAATATCTCAGCAACTAATGCAGATATCAACGCCAAACTTTCAGTACCTTTCCGGGCATCATTTTCACACCTTTTGTGCAAAAATGAAGCAATTTCGTCAGACTTTTTTTCTCTCGAGATATAGTGAATTTAGTGACGCCACCAAACACGATTTTGACACAAAAATCAGCTAAGCTTTGCCAGGCCGTACAAATGCCACATTTGAAGCAAACTGCAATCTAAAAACTCTAAAAGGTAGAAAATTGCAAGGCTACAAACCAGCTGTCTCGAAATTGCGAAAATTTTTGTTTTTGACACCCAAATTTTTTTTTTTGTGGAGAAATGCCCATAAAAATCAAATTGTTCAAAGATATTAAAAACCAACGAATGTATATCAGATAACGACATATGGGCAACTACCATACCAAATCACAAAATGATATCATCTTTTTTTGACTGACATGGCATATAAAGTATGGGGTAAATCATGACGTCATATTTTGAAATTGTGTCTTTTTTGGCTTTTATTGAACAGATACAGACAAATAAATGCCAGCACTGTAGTGTTTTAAAAAGATAAAACTGATATAGAAACATGCTTTTTTCATTTCGATTTATCAATTTCAAATTTTGACCTTCAGTGATCTAAACTTGACCTGAACTTTGACACTAACTTCACATAATGAAATCAGGTGGTAAAATGACTAATCACTATCGAATCCTACGCGTAAAAGCATCCATAAAACATGTGCTGCATGACTTTTCGTATATATTTTTGTGTGCAGTGACCTTTTGTGACCTGACCTTGACCTTGATCTTTTCCAACCAATCTCACTTTAACTTAAGTGGGATATGTATCATACCTTTGTCAGCACTTTGGGTGATCATAGGCGCAATCGAAGGCCATGGATGGCAAGTATTGTCCATAAACTCAAATACCCTCGATTTTGACGTTTTACTTGACCGTGACCTGACATGTGACCTTAATTTGACATTTGTAAGTGTGCTTTAGGTTTATCTCATTGAGCGTTTTCGAATGCCGCCTTGCGCGTCCCCGCTGCGATCATTGTTTCAGAAGATACTAGGGGGCTAAAAAAGCCTCCCCCAGTGAGTCGCGTTACAGAATATACCCCAGTGATTTGCCGGGTTAAAGCGCTTCGGGCCGCGAAACTTGGAGTGGAACGAGGTATACATCTCAAGACACCGAACGCTAGAATTACTAGCTTTCAGGATCAGTCATATTTGCAATGAGAGTCTTAGAGATGGCATTTTTCAAACAGTCAGGCATTGCTCAACACTGCAGACTGGTTATTGATTTAACTTTTTTGGAATGATTAACCCTATTTGTAACAGGCTCCTGGCTACCCCTATTTGTAACAGGGGGGGGGGGCGGATTCCGCCCCCCCCCCCCGGAGATCTCGAGATCTACACGTCCGATTTTCAAAATGAACACGCGGTTTGGTTACCCTCAACACGATCTACATTTCTAAATAATAAAAAAAATATAAATTTTGATGAGGGGGGCAACAGTGGGGGCAAAAACGGAAAAAATAGTGGTATTTTGATCCAACATAGCTTTCATGTTTATCAACCGATTTTAATACAATTAATACGAATCGATAGAGATTGAATTGTAAATTGATATATGACAGTGGCGTTTGCAAATTCAAAAATTATAGGCGTGTGCAAGTCACGTCAATATGGGGATGAAGTAAATGCGTAATTAAACTATTTTTATGTTTTTTTTCTTCTAAATGAAATGGTATATTATTGTGACATTAGACAACACAGTTATAAATCATATTTTTGGTACCATAGAGGCGGTAGCCGAGGATAGTGAAGAAAGGGAGGTCAAATTGGGAAAAAATATTAACCGCAGGCAAGTTGCTACCCGAGCACTATGAAATAAGTTACTGAGATTCGTAGATAGTTCCTTTTTGCATGTTGTACTTCATCATGAGGCGTATACAGGATCCAAACTGTTGGGAGGGGCGCAAGACTTCTTGATAAGTATACTAATCCGAGCTATTGATGCTACTAACTAGTCAACAGTGGACTTATTTCACTTACGAACTTCAATTCACATTGCTTACCCAACTTTTTACCCCTACCTGGACTCGCCTATTATCTTATAATCGTTCGTAGAGTACCCTGTGGTGCGTGTTTTCATCGCGAAGAAACTGCAGGTATGTTATGTCATACGCCCATGCCTCTTAGTTTCCTTGCAGATATATGACCCCTTTCTTCATTCCTGAGCGCGCCTCTGAAAAAATGACTTTTCTTTTCTCTTTCTGGCCTCATTATGTGTCATATATCATTATACGCTAACCGTCTATTGCACCAGTTATCGCTGGCATATCGTCATCACCATGCCAATCACCCCCTTTTCAATGTGCCTGAACACGCCCCTGAAACTCTATATGTAATAAATTATGCAAAAATGGAAGCAGAAGCTATCTTCTACATCTTGATGGCTATAAATGCCCCTTACATTGCTCTATTTGCTTTCCCCGCCAGCATTGAATACTT
>JAXIVJ010016997.1:0-27310 GCA_036785665.1 Chirona hameri | reverse complement strand
GGCAGGATCTCTCCTCACGCTCCCTGCGTGCGACGTGATTGTGTGTCTGCGACGCCGGCTGCTTCCACCTCAGTGGGGATGTGCCAGCTGATATGTGAGCAGGCGACTGTGGGGATCGTTTTGAGATGTGATGGAATGTCCGGGCGATGGTCAGACTCAGCACGTCAGCGTTGTGGAAGGGCGCCCTCTGTGACGCGACCACGACTGATGATGGTGTCCGTCATGTTGGATTGATGCCCAATGTGTTAATATATCATAATCATCACAATGGCCGCACTGTTGACATTTTGAATGTGCAAAAAGCAGCCCTGGAGTTCAAACCATTCAAAACCAAATCGTAACTGGAAGTGCTCATCGCATTAGTTGACGGTGGTGGTTAACACCATAGGCGTTAGAGACGCAGGAAAGCAAGCTTTGGAAGTTAAGGTTCGATTAGATGCATTAGGTGACCTCCAGGTATGGAGACGATAAATATGAATCAACTCGTTACGCATGTCGTGCTTAAAGGACGAAGAAAGTCATACCACCCAGGGACTGTCTGCAGTGGTAGGGGCAGGAGCAGTCAATTTCCCCTCCCGTTCCAATGTAGATGTAGTGTAGTGTAGATGTAGACAGATACCAATGTAGACAGATACCGCTCGGTTACCGCCGGCGTTGTACTGGTATATTATAGTTTAGGGTCTGTTCCAGTGGTCTGTTCAAACGCCTCCCGGGAGGAGTTTAGAGCAACTTGGAGCAGCCCAGGGGCCTCTTCCCGTCGCACCTCTAACCTCCAAGTTGCTCCAACTTGCAACTGTCCTATACTAATGCACAGACAGTTGCAAGTTGGAGCAACTTGGAGGAGGTAGAAGAGATTAGAGGCGCCGCTGGAACAGGCCCATTAACAAATGTGTCAGCCGCGCCATAAATGTACTCCTCTGATCTCCTCCGGTTTTGTCCCACCTCGATTTCGGGAGCAAGTTGGAGGAGTTTAGAGGAGGTTTCGGGCGCAGTTGGATGTGCTTGGAGCAACTTGGAGCAGCCACGGGATCGATCGGAGGGACTTGTAGGAAGTTAGAGGAGGTTAGAGGCGCCACTGGAACAGACACTATGGGTCTGTTCCAGTGGCGCCTCTAACCTCCTCTAACTTCATCCAAGTCCCTCCGGTCGTTCCCGTGGCTGCTCCAAGTTGCTCCAAGCACATCCAACTGCGCCCGAAACCTCCTCTAAACTCCTCCAACTTGCTCCCGAAATCGAGGTGGAACAACCGGAGATCAGAGGAGTACATTTATGGCGCGGCTGACACATTTGTTAATGTTAACAGATACCCAACCATGGACGCAAACAGCTGATACTTCCTCTATACGCCTCCGATCGTGCCCGTGGCGGCTCCCACACGGCAGTATCTAGGGCCTTGCCACACGGCTGCTCTGGGCTGCTCAAAGTTGCTCTAAACTCATCCCGGGAGCCGCCACTGGAACAGACCCTATACTTATAAGACGTGCGTCTCGGCACAGCCAACCACAGCACACAAACTAACCTAACCCTATCTAGGGCATGTTCCCGTCGCACCTCTAACCTCCTCCAAGTTGCTCCAGCTTGGAGGAGGTTAGAGGTGTCACTGGAACAGGCCCCTAACCTAACCTAACCTACCTAACCCTGCCTAACCCTACCTAACCTACATAACCCTACCTAACACGGGTGGAGTTCCCTATTCAAATGGTGTGGCCACTGCCCCACCAACTTTGTGTTATGCCCCACCAACTTTTGTCAGATTTGAAGGTTTCCTGGCATTCAAATGGCCATTTCTCATCTCAACCATGGACAACAACCAGCCAATATTGCATTTTGCCCCACCATCTTTTCTGGAAAGCTCCACCCATGCTACGTAACCTAACATACGGGCCTACGTGACGTCACAACCGGGCCGTATTAGCCAATCACAGCACTGTGGTTGGCTGTCCCGAGACGCTTTTCTTATTAGGTCAATGATACCAAGTATGGACAATGCCCAACCCATTGACCTATATAAGTATAGACGAACTACTCCAGCTGTTGCGCCGCACGGCAGCCGTTCCCGGTTAAAGCGACACTAGCGCCGCAGCGGAGAGGCCATGACTTAGCGCGTCAATGGGCCTGTTCCAGTGGTGCCTCTAACCGCCTCTAACCTCATCCAAGTTGCTCCAACTTGCATTAGTATAGGACAGTTGCAAGTTGGAGCAACTTGGAGGAGGTTAGAGGCGCTACGGGAACAGGCCCAATACTTTGCTAGGGTCTGTTTCAGTGGCGCCTCCCGGGATGAGTTTAGAGCAACTTTGAGCAGCCCAGAGCAGCCGTGTGGGAGCCGCCACGGGAACGATCGGAGGCGTTTAGAGGAAGTATCAGCTGTTTGCGTCCATGGTTGGGTATCTGTTAACATTAACAAATGTGTCAGCCGCGCCATAAATGTACTCCTCCGATCTCCTCAGGTTGTCCCACCTCGATTTCGGGAGCAAGTTGGAGGAGTTTAGAGTAGGTTTCGGGCACAGTTGGATGAGCTTGGAGCAACTTGGAGCAGCCACGGGAACGACCGGAGGGACTTGGAGGAGGTTAGAGGCGCCACTGGAACAGACCCTATGGCGGAGGGGCGATATTTGACCATAATCACCGTGAACGTTCAGGCTGAATATTATTATTCCATGTTATTCATTATGGATGTATCTACGTCCTCAAACCTTTTCCAGTGCGCTACCTCACGTGGTTTTTAGTTGCAGGCCGGTAAATATCGCCCTTCCGCCATAGCAAAAGCATTGCCGCGCTAACTCAATCCCTTCTCCGCTGCGGCGCTAGTGTCGCCTATCGGGAACGGCTGCCTGCCGGGCGGAGTAGTTCGTCTATACCTATGGGCAGCAGGGTCGATTTTCAAAACGGTTGGGGGGGGGGGGCGAACACACTGGCGGATCCAGCCTCTCTCCGTGGGGGGCATATTTTTGTGGCTAAAAGGTACCCCCCCCCCCCCCATTTTTATCTCTGCGGATTTGGGTCGGTCACCTTATTTTGGTATTCGAGCTTAAGAAATCAAATTTTCAAATTCACAAAAAAATGATTTTGTGGATTTTTTTGTCCGAAAAAAAAATCCGTTGGTTTTTATTTTGGGGGGTTAAAAACAAACAATTTCGTAAATCCGAAATAGCTATTTGGAAGAGAATGTTATTTCCTTTCTTTTAACGTTTTTTTTGCAATTTGCTTCAAAACTCTATTTTCTACGATTGTTTAAACATTTATCATTTTTCCACCAAAAATGGTATGACATGACGTCAAAGTCATTATCACCCAAAATACTACATCAATTTCATTGGAGTTTAGTGAGAAAACGTATAATTAATGCAGCATAAGGTAGACGTTGCTATCTATCATAGTTTTCAAGTTATTGCGAAAATCCGGGAGGGGCAGATTCTGCCCCCCCCCCCCCCCTCCCCAGCGGGGCGCGCCCCCAGCAGGCCCTAATGTCAATGGCCCAACCCAATTTCAAAGCAATATGTATATTTTTGACTACTTATGACTCCCAAATATGAAAGTACGTCGGATGTGGCACTTCTCGGTCTACCAAAGGAAATACGCTCGTGCAGCTGGGCGTAAACACATCGGACAACTGATTTACGCCAGGTGCTCGCTGCGCTGCGGCACTACCGATGGGGGGTCTCGTAGACAACCGACGTTCGTTTTTCGGGTGTGGTATGACACAATTGTTATAACAATCGAACCTGGCCTAACCTTTACAGCAATTACGGGGGGTGGAATGTGCCCCCTGCCGGATTTTCTCTATAAATCAAAAACCATAATATATATCGACATGAAGTTTACAGTACCTTATGCTGCATCAGCTACACGTCTTCCTATAAAATTTCGCTGAAATTCATGTAGCACTTTGTGAGATAATGACATTTGAATGCCGCAACCAACTCCGGGGCGCCGAGTTGTGACGTCACGCGAAAATCCCGTTCAGCTGGCTACGGTTAAACTTTTTCTCGGATTTTAGCTCGTCGTCGCAGTAGAGCTGCAAGTTTAGTGGTCACACAGACCACCGAGTGGCAGTATTCGACGCCCTGAATACCACTGTTGAATGCTGATTATATATAATTATATATTATATATATTTGTGATTGTATATAGTTATAGTAAGTAATATAGTAATGATGTGACTAACTTTGCGACTCCTACACTCTTATAATTCGATTAAATGCATTCGTTTAAATACTGCCTGTATCACAGTCACCGTAGCCTGTATTTGGATTCAGTCCATCTGAATACACTTACTGCTGCACTGGAAGTCCTTCCACCCATCGCCACGTCCAGAAAAAAAAATACATGATTAGGATTGCGCCAGATTAATATTTTATGTAAGCACATGCTTCAATCTCGCATTAGCCGATACAACCAATACAATTTTCTGCTTAAAATGATGCTGCTTTCCCGCAAAAGTTTCTGTGGTTTGCTTTCCATGAATAATGCATTGAATTCAGATAATTTAACTGTTGCCGTATATTCCTATCATGTGTTAGCAAGAGCGCATCGGTATAGCTACTGTATTAGCCTCTGACTACTGTATTGGCCGTTTTAGCCTCTGACGAGGGGCCGTAATAGCCATGAGCTTATCGTGGATGGCCTTAATATATGTCTATGTCTATGTCTACTATTTCTACGAAAGCAGCCGGGGCAGCGGCACGTGCTGCCGCGCTCTGATCGGTCTGACCGTGAGGACCGGACTCTGACCTCACGGCGCTCTGCCCGTGAGGGAGGGAGGGGAGGCTGGAGGGGAGAACGGGAAGGAGGGTATTACGGAACGAACCATTAAAGATGAACATTATACCTATTTTACAAATCACAGGCGACACTCATTCAAATCCAATTTATGACGGACAATACTTTGTCGGGATTCGAGAATCTCGCATTCGTCAAGGTTGTGATAATTAAGTTATTTCGGGATCGGGATTCGGTCGATAAAGGGCAGTGCCCGAATATAGCCGAAACAATGTTGGCTTTTAATTAATTTGTCGAATAATTTGAGGATAAAGTATGTTAATATTGATAATGAAGTTAATTTAAATGAACCCAAAACGAGATTGCAAAATCACAGATCATTTAGGTTCTGTTTTTAAAAAAAAAAAATCTGGCGTTATGATGACAATATGTAGTAACACATATGTAGTAAAGCTGAACCAGAGAAGTGGAGTTCGGATCCTGTTCACGGACCGTGCGGTTGGCTGCGGTTCGGCGGTCAGCAGTCGTCGGCAGCCGGTGGGGTGCGGTTGGCACGGAGAACCGCAGGATGAAATGTCCGTGTGTTCAAGAGACGCCGCATGATGAAATGGGCGGGGGTCGAGCCTGCTGGAAACCGCCGAGCCGCAGGTCGTCGTGAACAGGCCTCCGATGAAGGCAGTGTCCGACATAACTATATCCTCAAGACTCAAGGTTACCGTCCATTGCCTCTGCAAGTGTTTCTCTGGCTATGCCATATATTTCTGAGACGTTTCAAGAAGAGGTAGAAACATGGAACCATAACTTTACGCCTCTGCTGGCAGCCCGATTAGTAACGTTACAAGCAAACATTCAAAACAAGCTATCACAAGTCACAACTGATCAAATATGGCACATGCAGCATGCGCCCACTGAGTAACTTAACGGTTACGACTCCATCACAGCTCCATTCCCTGATCTCGATCACTTCAGGCCACCTGCCCAACAAACAAACAAAACATGTTCCTGGCCTCCACCGCCTGGGTGCGCACCAGTCGTTTATTTCTACACACTGGGTCAGCTCGCTGAGCACCTGAGGCCGTAGCGCGGCAGGCGAGGCGCAAGCGTCTCCACAAACGGCTCGAGCGCGGTCGACGAGTCAGCGGCAGCTCGGCCCAGCACGTGCAGCACGGCCGCGCTCAGCGACGCGTCATCAGCCAGCTGTCAGCGGCGGCAGCAACCGCTCCAGCTGGGCCGACACCATGCTGGCCGGCAGCGCCGCCAGCTGGCCGCCCAGCGCGAGCAGGTGGCGCCGCCGGGCGGAAGCCAGCGCCCCCTCGGCGCTGAAGCCGGCTGCCAGCTGGTCGTAGCTGACGGTTAAGAGCCACTGCCGGTGCAGCAGGCGCATGGTGCAGTGGTTCTCGAGCCGCAGCAGCGCGACCTCCGACAGCAGGTCCTCGAAGGCGGCGACGGCAGCGTCTCCGGCCGTCTCATCTGCCAGCCAGTCCACCAGCCAGCGCACGAAGTAGGCCGCCTGGCCGTGGTCGCGCAGCACCAGACGCTTGGCCAGCGCGCCCCAGAGCACCACGATAGCTGCCGCCTCCGCCTCGGCGTCCCCGCCCTCCCGTGCGCCCGTCTTGGTGAGCCTCTTGAGCAGATGGTCGGTCTCGGCATCGGGCTGTTTATTGAACACGACGGCCAGCGTCTTGACAGAGCGCGCCGCCGTCAACGGGTGCCGCTTCTTCAGCGCCAGCTTGGCGAGCATCACGGTGACGATGTCCTGCTGCGGCACAGCCACGCTAGGGCAGGCCAGCAGTGCCGTCAGCTGCGTGAGCTGCCACGGCGCCGCGTGGGAGAGCGGCAGCACGCCGTGCCACCGCCGTGTGCACCAGTTGCCCGGTCAGGTCGGGCTCTTGGCAGGACAGCTCGGCAGTCAGTCTGGCGAACGGGGCAGTTCGGTGCCTAAACACCGGACCGCGCATACATTCGCATGCGCTTGGCATTGCGAGCCTGGTCTAGGCGCTGCTCTGCCAGCCGACCTTGGAGCCACTTCAGGCGGAGGTGCGTCCGTGTCACAGCGTACTTCTTGATGACGCGAGCGTCCACACCCTGAAACTTCTGCAGGAGATGCTCCCTGAGCCGCCTGACGACGCCAGGAGCACGATCGATGTCAGCGCCGTGCATGGCGCCAAACACGACCTCGAACTGCTCCACCTGCTCCAGCCACTGCAGTGATGGCACAGACAAGCCTCCCCGGCTCAGCCGCTCGATCCAGCCAGAGCTGGAACCAGCCTGGCCGGGAGGACACTGGCCGGACACAGTGCCGAGGCTGCTGTCGAATGAACGACACTTGTAGGCCAGGTATCCAGCGACGTAGCTTCGCGGCTGAACTCCGGACTTCCTATCAGAGGGCGACCAGCTGGCGGCTCTTGGCGGACCTGCGCTTCTTCAAGGAGCTGCCTGATGTCCTGCAGGTCACCGTCCGCTTCAGCCGCCGCCTCCTCGTCCACGAGGCCCCCAAGAACGTTGGCGCTCAGGTAGACGCTCTCCTCCTCCATGGCGACAGAGGCGCCGGACGCCGATGGCTGGCTTCTGGAGCCGGCTGCCACCGCCGGAGACGCGCCCATCAGGAGCAGCCGGATGCGGGTTTTGAACTCTACCGGCGTCGGATTTGTGTTTGTGCCACACATGCCGCGCATCTGTAAAAAACAGCACATTATATATATAGATAGATAGATAGATAGATAGATAGATAGATAGATAGATAGATAGATAGATAGATAGATAGATAGATAGATAGATAGATAGATAGATAGATAGATAGACAGACAGACCAGACAGACCAGACAGACCAGACAGACCAGACAGACCAGACAGACCAGACAGACCAGACAGACCAGACAGACCAGACAGACCAGACAGACCAGACAGACCAGACAGACCAGACAGACCAGACAGACCAGACAGACCAGACAGACCAGACAGACCAGACAGACCAGACAGACCAGACAGACCAGACAGACCAGACAGACCAGACAGACCAGACAGACCAGACAGACCAGACAGACCAGACAGACCAGACAGACCAGACAGACCAGACAGACCAGACAGACCAGACAGACCAGACAGACCAGACAGACCAGACAGACCAGACAGACCAGACAGACCAGACAGACCAGACAGACCAGACAGACCAGACAGACCAGACAGACCAGACAGACCAGACAGACCAGACAGACCAGACAGACCAGACAGACCAGACAGACCAGACAGACCAGACAGACCAGACAGACCAGACAGACCAGACAGACCAGACCAGACAGACCAGACAGACCAGACAGACCAGACAGACCAGACAGACCAGACAGACCAGACAGACCAGACAGACCAGACAGACCAGACAGACCAGACAGACCAGACAGACCAGACAGACCAGACAGACCAGACAGACCAGACAGACCAGACAGACCAGACAGACCAGACAGACCAGACAGACCAGACAGACCAGACAGACCAGACAGACCAGACAGACCAGACAGACCAGACAGACCAGACAGACCAGACAGACCAGACAGACCAGACAGACCAGACAGACCAGACAGACCAGACAGACCAGACAGACCAGACAGACCAGACAGACCAGACAGACCAGACAGACCAGACAGACCAGACAGACCAGACAGACCAGACAGACCAGACAGACCAGACAGACCAGACAGACCAGACAGACCAGACAGACCAGACAGACCAGACAGACCAGACAGACCAGACAGACCAGACAGACCAGACAGACCAGACAGACCAGACAGACCAGACAGACCAGACAGACCAGACAGACCAGACAGACCAGACAGACCAGACAGACCAGACAGACCAGACAGACCAGACAGACCAGACAGACCAGACAGACCAGACAGACCAGACAGACCAGACAGACCAGACAGACCAGACAGACCAGACAGACCAGACAGACCAGACAGACCAGACAGACCAGACAGACCAGACAGACCAGACAGACCAGACAGACCAGACAGACCAGACAGACCAGACAGACCAGACAGACCAGACAGACCAGACAGACCAGACAGACCAGACAGACCAGACAGACCAGACAGACCAGACAGACCAGACAGACCAGACAGACCAGACAGACCAGACAGACCAGACAGACCAGACAGACCAGACAGACCAGACAGACCAGACAGACCAGACAGACATATGTATGTATGTCTGTGTGTATGTGTGTCTGTGTGTCTGTGTGTCTGTGTGTCTGTGTGTCTGTGTGTCTGTGTGCGTGCGTGCGTGCGTGCGTGCGTGCGCGTGTGCGTGTGTGTGTGTGTGTGTGTGTGTGTGTGTGTGTGTGTGTGTGTGTGTGTGTGTGTGTGTGTGTGTGTGTGTGTGTGTGTGTGTGTGTGTGTGTGTGTGTGTGTGTGTGTGTGTGTGTGTGTGTGTGTGTGTGTGTGTGTGTGTGTGTGTGTGTGTGTGTGTGTGTGTGTGTGTGTGTGTGTGTGTGTGTGTGTGTGTGTGTGTGTGTGTGTGTGTGTGTGTGTGTGTGTGTGTGTGTGTGTGTGTGTGTGTGTGTGTGTGTGTGTGTGTGTGTGTGTGTGTGTGTGTGTGTGTGTGTGTGTGTGTGTGTGTGTGTGTGTGTGTGTGTGTGTGTGTGTGTGTGTGTGTGTGTGTGTGTGTGTGTGTGTGTGTGTGTGTGTGTGTGTGTGTGTGTGTGTGTGTGTGTGTGTGTGTGTGTGTGTGTGTGTGTGTGTGTGTGTGTGTGTGTGTGTGTGTGTGTGTGTGTGTGTGTGTGTGTGTGTGTGTGTGTGTGTGTGTGTGTGTGTGTGTGTGTGTGTGTGTGTGTGTGTGTGTGTGTAATCATGTAAAAGGAACTCGTGTTCACTATTATCAGTTTGTCCAAAAAAGGAGCTTATATGATAAGAAGAAAATGCGCCTGTTCTTTCTGGGACGCCCGGTATAAGAGTAAAGATCCAAGAGAATGCATGAGAAAAAACATGAGGGCAGTCCGATTCAGGAGCTATCGTTGTACAAGCATGCGTCAAAAACAAAATCCATGTTTAAGCTGACACACTTGCAAGTCAAAAGAAATAGTTGAACTCAACAGTAATTAAATATGCTATGGTTTAAACGTGAGATGGATGTCCGTGAAACGTAGAGGGAAACGAGCAAATTTGTATTTCATATAGTAGGCAGTGGCTGGATCCTAAAAGTGGTGGATATCAAAGATAAATAAATGAATAATAAGTTACACAGACCGGAAAACATTAGTCGTGTGTATGTTAACAAACTTCAACTTCAAGACATTTGTCAGCATTTCGTAAATGTTCACCTGAGAGAAGAAGTTCTCTACGAAGTCCTGGGTGAGTCGTGATGTCAAGATGTACTTGAGCCCACCCTGCCGTGTGCAGAGCGCGCTGTGTAGGCCTCGGAGGGCGGTCGAGGACATCAGGAAGCCTTTCTGGAAGGGCAGCAGCGTCTGGCGTGAGCCCACTCGGAGGTCCCGCACCAGCTTCGTGAACTGCATGAGTGAGTCATGCTGCTCGTCGAACGCCTCCGGCATACCGAAACCACAGCGGTGCTTCTTGGCGTCCATGGGGTGACGCGAGTTGAACGTGTCGAACGCGCGGTCGACGGCGACGACAAACTCGGCCTGTTCCCGGTACTCGTCGCCCAGGCAGTGCTGTATGGCGCGTCCTACCGTCTCACTCATCGTCTGAGCGGCCAGGTAGACGCGCTGGCGATCTTGGTTCGCCACCTGCCAGCAAATCATAAAATACATTGCAATATGCAAATAACACACACTTTAACTAAACTGGAAAATTTGACCTTTGATGACCTCTGGTGACCTCAACTTTGACCTGACCTAAAACAATACTGAAATACTTTCGATAGAACATGTATCAAGCTATCAAATGCCGTGTTCCGCTTCTCGCTACGTAGCGTAGTTGTTGTTGTTTGTTGGGTAATCAATTAGGTAACATGAAACTACGGGGTACCGTGAGGTGCTTAGTTGTACTAGTTGTACCGTGAGGTGCTTCTGTGTCAGCTTGTGGCACAGTCGGAACTCGGCGGCGTCCACGCTGAGAAGTTTGGAGAAGACGCTTCTGTCGACGATGGCTTTGGACGGTGGTGGCAGGCGCAGCCCGTGGTCCAGAACGTGGTTCCGCGTGAGTTTCAGGAGGTGCGGAACGTCCGCGAACGGGTAGATCTTACTGCAACGGAGTTTATCACATACATATATCACATACACAATACACACGCATTTAAACACATACATAAATATACAATACATATAACCAAAGAAGTAACTTTACTAATTTAATTGCGGTTGAAGAGGTGATTGAATGGGCACGTCGAAGTGGGCACACTGTATATTTTTATCAACGAAAATATGTGTCAAAACTAAACGCATGCTGTAAGTAAAAGTAGGCCTCTGAGTCTGAGGCATTAATTGGAAATAATTATTCAAATATCAACCTTACAATCCAAAACCAGTAACATTGCCAAATACATGCATGTTACATGACAATATTGCAGCTAGCATGAACTCACCGGCTGGGATCGTACGGGTGCCTGAACCACGCGTCTTCCGGGTTGATCTTGAGACCGCGGTCGGACCACAGGAAGCCTTGGTTGGTGGGCGACAGGTCGCAGACCGTGGCCACGACCAGGTAGCCGATGGTCTCCACGGCGGCGATGGCCGCGAACAGGATGTCGCGGGTCATCTTCTGGTCGAAAGCGAAAAAGATCGGCTGTTTCCAATGGCTGGTAAGACTGCGAGCCATCAGGACTTGCACGTTCTTACACGGCCCGTAGACCCGGTCCTCGGTCGAGTCGAAGCAGAGGCGCGAGTCAACGTACATCTCATCGAAGCTCAGGACGAGGTAGCGGTCGATGTCGGGGATGGTGTCTCGGACGCTGCGCATGATCTTCAGCGAGCAGTCGATCAGTCCTGGCGGCGTCTGGAAAGCCTTCGTCCAGGTTCGAAGCGTGGTCAGTCCAGGCAGGGGGAAGTGGAGCTTATCCCTCAGGTACCTGTAGCACTTGAGGGACACGCAGCGGATGGAGAGGGCGCGTACGATGTCCTCTTCGCTCCAGGCTTCCTTGCCCTTGGTCCGCAGCCGGGAGACCTGCGTGTCCGTAAGTACGTCGCTGACGGCGCGACGCAGCTCAGCGAGCTCGCGCTTCGCCTCACACAGCTCGGCCTCCAGACGCGTCTTCTCCTGCCTCCACCGTTTCTTAGCCGTGGCATGCTCGCGGCGCAGCCGCGCCAGCTGTTCCACCTTGGAGTCCATGACAGCCTTGTGCCGCTTGCGCGAGTTCATCAGGTCGCCCTTCCACAGGCGGCACCGCACCGGTGTTCGGACAAAGCCCGCTCTGTGGAGAACAGAAAGCACAGGAATATTGTGAACATGAATATTGTGAACATGAATATTGTGAACATGAATATTGTGAACATGAATATTGTGAACATGAATATTGTGAACATGAATATTGTGAACATGAATATTGTGAACATGAATATTGTGAACATGAATATTGTGAACATGAATATTGTGAACATGAATATTGTGATGTCACATGAAAGTACATGCGCTTTAAAGTATCCTATAACAAGTACAACGAGTAATGTACTCATAAAACTCGTTTTTTCCAGTTTAAAATATTACACCAGTAAGGCGCCGTAGTTGGCGATGAACGAGAGAGCGCGAAGGAAATGTATGGCGAATTTCAACTCCATCGGGCAAGGTGGAGTCAATCATGTTTATACAATTATGGAATCGGATCGGAATCAATGGCAATTTCAAGTGATTCCGTCTTATTTTCGTAAGAATCACTCTGACCAGGAATTTAAACTTCCCTGGAGGCAATTTGTTTCTTTGAGCATGCATGATACATAAGGCAACGATAAGCGATTATTTTTTGCCTAATGAGGGTCAATAAACATGATCAGTAATTCTACTTTTGTGGTGGAGACATACAACACTTCAACAAATTCATGAAATTATTTGAAGTTTTATAGCAAAATAGCCATAGTAAATATACCTGTATAATATATTTAATATTACCATTCGTGTCATTCATGTCATTTGTACAAAATATAGATATGATCGGACATTTGTATGCAGAGTGGAATCAATGGAATCGGATTCGGAATCAAAATTTTAGGTGCTCTGGAATCGGATTCGGAATCGATTCCCCTAGTAAAGTATCTGCGCGCCGCCGGGTTTTCGCACACCTGTCACATCAATTGAGCAGACTTTGAAGAAAAAAATAACCTCGGGTCATCTCAGGTCAGGTCACCAGCCCAGGTGAAGTGACCCCACCAACAAAAATGTTTGCAGTTGTGCCAAAGCCAGAGTTTTTCACCGATCAGTTTGAAACTTACAGGATGTCATGAGGGCATAAGTACTTACAATTCGTTTATCTCGGAATTTTGATATTGGTGACCTAAGGTCAGGTAAATTTCGTAACCTCCCCATAATAAGTCAATGGGGAAATATAAAAATGCTAAGGATATGCATGATATTAGTCCAATTACTTCTGGATCATGATATTATAGGATATTCTTGATGATCCAAGTGTAAGTTTTGTTCAGTGACCCCTATTGGGTCATTTGAGGTCATGCGAGGTCACCATCACTTTTTTGTCAATAACTCTCGACATAATGAAGATAGAGGAGTGAAACAGACATCAATGTGTTTGTCTCGTCGGACACGTCTTCCCATATGCAACATGCTCTACTTGGGTCACCACTTGACCTTGACCTGAGCCTTCACTGGCTGGCGTTTGCTTTTTTCGGTTTGTTTCTAACTAGCAAAGTTTCTGAGATATATGGGAATTTCTGGAGCGATGTCCTAAAACAGGAAAAAAACTGGAAAATTTGACATTTGATGACCTCTGGTGACCTCAATTTTGACCTGACCTAAAACATTACTGAAATACTTTCGATAGAACATGTATCAAGCTATCAAATTTCGTTTTCCGTTTCTCGCTACGTAGCGTAGTTTTCGAGATCTCAGGGAGGAGGTGGCGGAAATCACCCCCCCCCCCCCCCTGCAGTTCGTGTTCGGCGCAAAGCCCCTGCAGTGCGCGGGTTAATTGCAGTCGCCTATATCAATAATATGAAAACTGCGGTGTGTTCCTTACCGCGGAGATGACGTCCAGCGCGAAGTCCCAGACACTGAGCTGGGAGCACCAGGATTCCTCCCAGGAGTAGGACGGCTGGGGAACAATGCAGTGGACACGAGGATATAATACACATAGGATTGTGACAAGGACTGGCTTTGGAATGCTTTTGAACCGGTAACTGCCAGCAACAACCTCTGTCTTTGATAATGTGCTGATCAGCAACATTGTACCTATATACAAAATGAGATGACATCTGTTAAAGAGAATAGTTCACGTTTAGCATGGGGTTTTGGACTGAGATAGCAGATTTGTAGAGCAGATCTAAAAATGGGTTGTGGTGAAAGAATTACCTCCCTAGACCCTACGTTAAGTAATTTCGACACAGGACTAGTGGGCCCGGTTTCATGTCCGCGGTTCCGGGCCACGCCCGGGCGGCCCCTTGTCAGAGACTGTACTTGGCGTCAGACGGAGCCAGAACGCCAGCTGCTATCGTACGATTTCTCGTGAAATACAAAGAGGAACTTACTTCTTTCTCCACATATATCCATCAGTTGTCCAAACCAAAGTCATATTCGTAGTTTTGAGCTCAAGATGTAACGTATGGTTGAATTTCAAGACAACTTTCAAGGTGACCAATTCCCTTTCAGTAGCAAAGCAGATAGAACCAAACACCAAATAAATACACAGCTGCAAGGTGCATACAGGACAAAGTTGCTACATTTTATGGCATAATAAATGTGTGCCTGTAAATCAAGGATATCCGGACGATGTAATTGGTTTCACTAAGCCTTTTTCAATATTCCTTAATTGACTAGTGCCGCAATGTCTGCTGAAGGAGCTCACAATGGGGTTGGGGACAGGTAGCGGGGTTTAACGCATACAAAGTTAAGCGTATTTTCCCGATTTTTCAATGTACTTCTCACACACATCTAAGACTGCCTTCTGTCCAAAAACTACCTCCTAACTTCTCGTATTTTAGTTATTAACATTCTTGATTTTGTTTGCGACGTCACGACCATAGTGATTTGTGACGGCACTTTTTATTTTCACTATGGTCGTGACGTCACAACTACAAGGATCATGTCCATGAGCTTAATTGTTTTAGTTTTTATTCATTTCTGAGTTCATTCTGATTTTGTATGCATTTTTGTTTAAATTTACATTATTAAAAATTAGCCTTGTTTTTATTAACCCAAAATATTGGTACCTTACAAAATTGTCCCCAAGCCCATTCTGTTTTCTGAACTATCTTGATCGAGATATGGTAGTATGAGGTGCTTCTAAAGTTTAAATCTCACAAATGTATTCTGAATTCAACTGAATTCAAACAACTGAAGCATCATAGACAAACATAACACATGTTAAAACATTTGTAAGCTGTGAGACTGTCCCTCAACCTTGATTTGCTCCACTCACCAGCGAGATCGAACCGGAGTACAGTCAGACGCCGGGTCGGCGGCAGGCGTCATGGCGGTGTCAGGCGCCGGGTCGGCGACGGCCCCCAGGACGGTGGAAGGCGCCGGGTCGGCGACGGCCCCCAGGTCGGCGGAAGGCGACGGGTCGGCGACGGCCACCAGGACGGATGAAGGCGCCGAGTCGGCGGAAGGCGCCAGGTCGGCGGAAGGCGCCAGGTCGGCGGAAGGCGCCAGGTCGGCGGAAGGCGCCAGGTCAGCCCCCAGGTCCGGGTTGGCGTCATGCACCAGGATCGGGATGGGGGTCTCCGGAAGGCTGATAAGAAGAGGATGGGTTTCAGCAACAGTTTCATCACACTGAAAACATGATACCCGATACATGCTACTGAAAACATGATACTGATGGAGGGTTTAGCAATGAAGGAAGCTTAACTTTGGAAATGTGGCTGTAGTGACATGGTGAGTATTTGTAAGGCAGGTTAACAGCAAATAAATCAAGTACAATAATGCCTGCAAAAAACAGCCATCAATGCACCACACAAAGAAAGGCATCAGGCATTACATGCTAATATCAGATCAATACATGACTTGCACAATGAGCCATTCAGTATGGTTGCTTATGTAACAGCACATTTATAATGAAGTATGTCCAAATTCAAAAACCAGCTGGACTACACTCTGCGACATGTTTGCAGCAGTGGGCACAGTATACCTCCCACCCCAACTTTGAGTCAATGAAGCACCACATCACAGTCACTGAAGCAGATCATGCAGGTGTGGAGGGACTGTTGTAAGAAGACCTGATCGTCAAAACCAGTGACAGCTTCAGACCTTATGTGAAGGAAGTAATTAGTTGTTACTGATGCTTGCTTTCATTTTAATATAATGCTTTGGAAGTTGTACAACAACAGTTAATTCAGACATTACATGAAACAAAGTGGCTCATGACTGTTTACACACCTCGAAGATAGGGAAGGTAATGTATGGTGGGTAAATTAAGGTAAAATATTGAGTATCCCTTACCGATTGATGATGACATGGACTCTGGACGTCACAGCCGATGTCTGAGGTGTTGGAGCAGAGCTTGGCTCCAGGTTGACCTGCAGTAGAGAAAAGAGAATGCAAGTTAATATTGTAAGAATATTTGCAGAAAGCAAAGGGACAACCACCCAACACAAGTTTTTTTTTTGGGGGGGGGGGGGGGGGGTTGGAGCGGCAAGGGACATATGCATTTCAAAGGCAACTCTTTTGGCAATCACACTGCACAATGCTCACTATGCTGTGCTGCATTTGCGTTGGAGGATCCAGAACGGGTGGTAATTCCTGCCTTCCCCCTGGACCTGCCCATGAACATTTGGTAGCACATTATGTCACCTAAATGTATGTATGACAGCATATTAACAGCACCAGTATAGTGCACACTGGCAGCGATTTCATTTTTACTGCAATTTCACTGTTTCTCACATATATTACCTTGTGCTGAGA
The DNA here is from genome assembly GCA_036785665.1 of Chirona hameri. Lineage (NCBI taxonomy): Eukaryota > Metazoa > Arthropoda > Thecostraca > Balanomorpha > Balanidae > Chirona > Chirona hameri. The sequence continues at coordinate 10,577 of JAXIVJ010016997.1, read as the reverse complement.
TTTGGCGTGCTCAATGCACGCTCGGCAGATGAAACCCACCGATTTTCTTCTCGGAATATGCAATGCCTGCACGATCCACTTTGGCACCGTATTACTTTTCAGAGACACGAAGTTTGTTCTTTCTGCGCTTGCAGTGAAAACTGCACTTCCATCCTCATGCCTGGGGCAGGCACAGCGCTTGAGGTACTTCATTGTAACCATCAACCACAACACAATATTGACAAACGACCGGATCCAACGTATCTGTGAAAAGAAAGAACATGCAATGGCATGTGACATTATTAACCCTATTACTGTCGGCCAAAACAAAAACGAATCCGTCGGGGGGGGGGAGCGATTCCCCCTCCCCCTCCTATATCGGAAACCGCTTGACCGATTATCTCCGGGAAAGCGGCATTGCATTCCTTGGAGCATGAGCTACATTCCTGTATTCATAAATATCCAAAAAATTGTCATGGACGGATACAGGTATGAGGTAGCAAAAAAAAAAAATGGGGGAAAACATGCATTTCTAGATTATTTGCCCTGGGACATTGTTTGAAGGCAATGTTTTCATGTTATTGGATTTTGCCACCTAATTGTATGCTCTAACAGTAACATATGCTCCTTTTGAAAGTTTGGGGAAATGAACCCAATGGCTTTATCAGGCAATTCCAAAGGGGGGTATCTAAAGATGTCACTATTTTGTTTTGTTCACATTGATTTCTGTTTTAGAAGCTTATAACTAAATGTGTACGCATGAGAAAGTAAATTATGGCAGTTTTGCTTTGTGTAGTTGCGTGCTCAGGAGGGGAAGGGAATGGGAATTGAGCCTTGTCTTTTGTTATCTTAATCTTTTTTCTTTTTTTTGATTGGGGTTTAGGGGCGCTCCGACAACGAAGGTCACATGGCGCCCATATCTTAATCTTTGCTTATTTATATATTTGGCTAGGTAGTGTCACACCATGGGTCCACAATTCCACCCTAATTTGATCCCTGAGACCGCCTATGCCCCAAAATACAATTGTGATCCATGCAGATGATATTGCATGAAATTACTGACTGCAAAATAATGCTCATGGGGAACTAAACACAATTTGTGTGAACAGAGTCAAACACATGCTCCCAAAATTCGTCCCTGGAGTCGCCCTTGGGACCCCCCCCCCCAAAAAAAAAAATGTGTGCAAGGCATTGCTAAAACAGGTCACCAAGTTTCTAGTTGAATTATTTTGCTATATAGTTACACATCATGGGTCCAAACTCCCTCTAATTTCATCCCTGGAGCTGCCCATAACAGTGGCCATGCGATTGCGTGGTGCGTCCCATCCTTGGAACTGCCTATGCCACAAAATACAATTGTGAGCGATGTAGATGATATTATATAAGACAGTCAACTGCAAAATAACGATTTTAGTTACTAAACATGTGTGTACACATGCCCCAAACCAGTTCCTGGAGCCACCTGTGGGCAACCCAAAAATCTTTTTAAAAAATCACACAGGGTGTACAAGAACAGCTTAAGGGAATAGTTCACCTTGGAAAATTTTACCCAACACGATTTGATTACATTGTTTAATAAAATTTCTTTTAATATTGTAAAAAATGGTCTTATATCGCGCCAATTCAGGACAGAAGGCCGTAAATTTGCATTGTTTATCAAAACTATATGCATACTCTCTGAGTCAGAGTCCTGATGTCATGCAAATGTAAAAAATGGTTCAGCCAATCAGATTCGAAAGTAGTCGTGTAAAGATAGACTCGCATTGGAGATGTGCCAACCGGCGATTCGCTTACTAGCACCAGCTGCAAGCTAATTGACTGATGGTATAGCCTCTGCCCGGGCTAGAACTAGTACAACATTCTTTCGCCAGCACCACATACCTTCACCAAAAACTCAAATATATTCGGCTGGAGTCTTTTCAGTCAAGAAAACTTACAGATAGGGGTTTCCCAACACAGACTACACAACTGCTATCTCAGTTTAAAACTAATGTTGAAGGTGAACTATTTCCTTTAAGAAGGTTCACTGAGTTTTTTTTAATCCAAATCCAATCCAATTTTTTAGATGACTCCTTTTTTGTATTCTCTTTCACCCCCAACAGGACATTTGCACCCAGTGGTGTACACATAAATTCACAAAGGACCAGGTCATTGCCTAATGCCTTGAGGGGCCCCACCCAATCGACAGACACCACCAATATTGGTGGCCTGCAAAATTAACTAACACAGTGGCGCTGTGGCACCGTCATTGGTCAGAGGGGCGCCAACATTGCATGGCCACCAGTATGCAAAATGTGGCAGGAACATCAACAAGATATTTGGGGCAACCCAAATCCTGCCCCTAATGGGACAGCAAGCTGCCCCATTTGGGGCAGGATTTTTTCCTTTTTTTCCAGACGAGGAAATTTCGACCAGGGGTACAGTCGGTCATAATCACGATCTTGTTTTATCTAGTGTGGACCAGTAAATTGTTACTTCTGCCCCAAAAAGTCAAAACCTGTCCAAAATTCCCAAAGCTGCCCCTAAATTTACAATTCTGCCCCTAAATTTAAAAGCTGCCCCAAATTTCCAAACCTGCCCCAATTTTGATGTGCTGGTGCCAACCCTGCCCCGACGAGAACTCGTCGAAACTTGCCACGTTTTGCATACTGGCATCAGGCATGGCCATGGGCGCCACAGGTCCAGAGGACCAGGTCATGACCTGCACAACCTAATATTTAGTATGCTACTGTTTGCTCCCATTTACAGGAGGGTTCCTTCTCCTCCCATGGCTATGGCAATTTGCGGAAACCCAACCTGACTTAGCCAGTCAGGGGAAGCGGTCTGAAGAGCAGGTGGCATGCTCTGTTTGCATGTTTGCAAACTTCTTGCCCCGCCACTGGCAGTTTCATATGGTGCCAAACTCCAAAGTATGTAAAATATGACAGTAATGGTAGTTTTCCATACTTATAGTCTATTATTTCTCAATCTGACAATACCTATTAACAAACTTTAACTGAGCATTCAGTGAATTGTGAACTGAAAATTGACCATCACAACACGGACTTTGAAGCCACATAAAAGATGGTACCTCAAAAGTTGTCGAATAAATCATGCATCATTTAAAAGCCCGTTAAATTTGTATTTCGTTGTAACATTTTCAAGCCACGACAATGTTTCGTAAACGCATATTAAATCACAGTACCCTCTCACATCTGAGCCTCACATCTCCTACCTACTCGGTCAAAAAACAAACATGGCAAAAAATAACTCGGGTGTGACCACTGGCAATGATCTCTACGATACGCGTGCAGTGTTATCGGCACTGTCAACCAATCAGCAATGACTTGACAGCAATGACAATGACTGATGACCGGGTGAATGACTGACCCGGCGCTGATTGGTCAATGGTCCAGATCACGCTGTGTGCACTGCTCAGAAACATCGCCGTAGGTCTCAATACGGCAAACTGGAAAATCGTCTAACTTTTAAGTTAATTTGAGAAAAACGCTTACTAAAGTTTTCAAATTTTTGCACTACATATTAAAGCTTATAAAATTTTACACTTTTACTATTTTTTTCCAGCCACGACACTCCCTGGTTTTACCAAAAGCTCTGCAACCCAGCAAACTTACACATAGCACCCTTGGCTTTGCAAGCCAATAGATAAAACTGCTTAGTAATTTTTCGAATAATGTATATATCACTTAAAAGCCAGTTAAATTCTAAGTCAGATGTGTTTTTTTCCAGCCACGACACCTCTTCGTTTTTGAACAAACAATGCTTTAATCACAATAAGTTTTTCTTTAGGTTTGTGTTGCCCCTTGGGAAATCGATTTTATGTCTTTTTACTTGTTATTTTAGCAAATAATTCACGTTTTTAGATTTATTCTTCATTTACCATTGCATATATACATTCAAATTTCTGCCCAAAACTTTTTTAATTTCCACATTGCAGTCATTTGAAAGAGCCACCACGCTGCATTTAAAAAAGAAGAAAAATAATTCAAATTCCAATCGCTTTATTTTGTGTATATTATTTTACAATATGAATGTAACACTTAAGTTGCTTTGATATTCATAATTTACTTATTTTTTTAGCTTGCAAATACCAGCTGAAAAAAGTGATACACATAGGCCTGTGTTGAAGGCCGGCACTCGGCGCTACCTAGTATTCTAAGTACCGTGAATAAGGCCGGCACTCGGCGCTACCTAGTATTCTAAGGTCCTTTGTGAATTTATGTGTACACCACTGGGTGCAAATGTCCTGTTGGGGGTGAAAGAGAATACAAAAAAGGAGTCATCTAAAAAATAAGTATTCTAAGTACCGTGGCCGCAACGAAGCGAGCGCCTGGCGTAAATCAGTTTTCCGATGTATCTACGCTGCAGCTGGCGACATCTGTCGTCAGCATTAGATATGCCCGCAGACGTGAAGGAAATCCTTTATTATTTGTCCTCTTTTCTCACATTTCCAAATAGAGAGCAGGAGTTTACACACCTCATCGCTGTTTGCAATTTGCTGCAAGAGGGTTACGAAAAGGGCAGTAAGTCAGAGTTGGTGAGTGATTTTGTTATATTTTTGCGTTTTTATTTGTAGGATGCCTGCTAAAGTATTGTGTGCGAATGGACCACAGCAACAATTTATTTGTGTGTTGTGTGTTTGAGAAGAGCTGGTTGGGTTGTATGCAATATGTTTGGTTCAAGTGTTAACACCTTTCCAGTAACTTCTTGTAGAATGTGCTTGCTTGCTGTGTTTTTGCTAGCTTTGGTGGCTTGTTGGAGACATGTTTAATGTTTGTTGGGCTCTGCATCATTGTCCAAATATCCAAATATATAATATATAATGCAATAATATAAAATATAAACAAATATCCAAACTCCAGATAAGACTGAGACCCCTCAAACATGGACATTTCATCATTCATGCTATTAGTTGTGTATCATAAAGCTTAAATAATTTGTGAATTCAAAATACAGGACTTCTCATGCCATTGCTGGTGTACATGATACTGACATGATACACTAACACTGTTGATAGCATGGAAAGTCTGGTAGTCTGGTAAGCAACCAATGCCTGATGCTTCCTAATGCCAGACTTATCATGCTATTGGCGATGTAGACAATACTAATAGGTGTACACAGGGGGGGGGGGGGGGGGGGCAAATGGGGCAATAGCCCCCCCCCCCCCCCTAAGGTATGTATGTGCCCCTTTTGGTTGAAAAAATGAATGATTTTTTTTGTATTCTTTTAAGAGATGGTGAAAATATGCCCTTTTTAAAATATAGTGGGCCAAATCCAGTGATTTTTTTGGTGGGGGTACTTTATGCCCCCCTGAGCAAAAATTGCCCCCTCCTGGAGTGAATCCTGGGTACGCTACTGACAATACTGATGCACTATATTGCCAATAGCATGAACAGTCCAGTGTTAGGATGTATCCAGCTTATGGTGGCTAGGTCTATCAATGTCCAATGTTATGTCAGTTAGAGTTTATACCTATAAGTTTGATGTTAAATTATTTATTTTACTTGCATTCAACATCAAAGTTGATAAGAACACAAAAATGCTGATTGTAGTGATGAAAAACGGTGATGGTGGTGGTGGTTATTTGTTTCTAATTAAGCCTGCATTGAATGAAAAGGTTGCATGTAATATTTGCTGTCTTCAGTTCTTCAGTAAAAAAAAAACTTGTTTTGTTGATTCAGATAATTTTAGTTAGCTTTTTATTAAACTGAGATTATAATTAACTATGATTTCTTTCAACTGATTCTTCCAGGCCATTGTGACATACCTTACCCATATTTGTTTAATCTAGTTAGACTATAAGTTTTAGTGAATATTTAACCTAGATAATCAGTATATTCTTTATGCTCAATATCCACTCTGCTCAAGTGGTGCATTATTACTGTTTTACAGGCTTGCCATGTCTCACTGGGAGGCTGCTGGGGAGGCAGGTGCCAGCTATGTTGAGGGAGTAGGAGATGAAGTTCTTCTGACTGCCACATTTATCATCATTGCTCTCTCGACTGTCATCCTAGTCTTCAGGTTTGTGTCTATTTGCAGGCTTGAATAATTCTCAATGATCACAGAAAGTTAGTAGATGTGGACTCACCTCATGGGGTTCCCCTGCTTCCCAGTCCCATAGGAAGGGGCTGAGGTATATCATGTAGAGTTACACAAGACAAGGACTGTGAAGCAAAGCAAGAAGCATGCTGGACTTGTGGCTGGACCTGAGGTGTCTGGTTAGCAGACATACCACGGGTATGTTTTGCTTGATCATGACACATTAATGGACTTTTGTACAATATGTTTTGAATGTGCAGTGCTTTGCTGTGTAAATCTCAAACTACTTCCTGCCTTTGTTGTTTGCATTCCCTTCTTTGCAGTTGTGGTGCAGTGACTGCTTTAATATTTTGTTATCTTGCAACTTGACTAGGTTGGTGTAGGTTGGATCATAGGATGGATTGGAGGATGGAGGCTAGTGATTGATAGATTGTTATTGTACACATTGGGCTATCACAATAATTGATTACCTATGTTCAGAGCTCAGATGTCATTAGATTAGCTGATTTTTACCTTGATGTTGTCAGATTTATTGTCCTAACCAGACCTTATTTTCCAGACCAAACCTGGATTGGCCAGCCTTGTTTGGGCACCAGGTTGGTGCTCTGACTGCACAAAACAATGGCACACCACAGGAAGAAAATGGTGTACCTCAACAAGGTGGGTATGAGTTTGTTCCCTCTGAGGTATCATGTATCATACAGGTTACTTTTGCACCATGTGTGTGTGTGTGTGTGTGTGTGTGTGTGTGTGTGTGTGTGTGTGTGTGTGTGTGTGTGTGTGTGTGTGTGTGTGTGTGTGTGTGTGTGTGTGTGTGTGTGTGTGTGTGTGTGTGTGTGTGTGTGTGTGTGTGTGTGTGTGTGTGTGTGTGTGTGTGTGTGTGTGTGTGTGTGTGTGTGTGTGTGTGTGTGTGTGTGTGTGTGTGTGTGTGTGTGTGTGTGTGTGTGTGTGTGTGTGTGTGTGTGTGTGTGTGTGTGTGTGTGTGTGTGTGTGTGTGTGTGTGTGTGTGTGTGTGTGTGTGTGTGTGTGTGTGTGTGTGTGTGTGTGTGTGTGTGTGTGTGTGTGTGTGTGTGTGTGTGTGTGTGTGTGTGTGTGTGTGTGTGTGTGTGTGTGTGTGTGTGTGTGTGTGTGTGTGTGTGTGTGTGTGTGTGTGTGTGTGTGTGTGTGTGTGTGTGTGTGTGTGTGTGTGTGTGTGTGTGTGTGTGTGTGTGTGTGTGTGTGTGTGTGTGTGTGTGTGTGTGTGTGTGTGTGTGTGTGTGTGTGTGTGTGTGTGTGTGTGTGTGTGTGTGTGTGTGTGTGTGTGTGTGTGTGTGTGTGTGTGTGTGTGTGTGTGTGTGTGTGTGTGTGTGTGTGTGTGTGTGTGTGTGTGTGTGTGTGTGTGTGTGTGTGTGTGTGTGTGTGTGTGTGTGTGTGTGTGTGTGTGTGTGTGTGTGTGTGTGTGTGTGTGTGTGTGTGTGTGTGTGTGTGTGTGTGTGTGTGTGTGTGTGTGTGTGTGTGTGTGTGTGTGTGTGTGTGTGTGTGTGTGTGTGTGTGTGTGTGTGTGTGTGTGTGTGTGTGTGTGTGTGTGTGTGTGTGTGTGTGTGTGTGTGTGTGTGTGTGTTTGTGTGCGCATGCGTGAGCGTGCGTGTGTGCCGCGCGCGGATGTGCTTGTGTGAGTGCATGCATGACTCACGTGTGCGTGTGTCATGTGAGTCTCTGTCACCGTACTCTGTCATGTGTGAGTACGGTGCATGCGAGTGTAGGTACTTGAGTGCGTACGTGTCTCTGTGCGTACGTGTGAGTGCGTTCACATGGTTTTGAACGTTTTATGATGAATGTGTGCAGTATATCTCCATACTAGTCTGCACTTGGCATTGAATCGGATCCTCAGGAATGTAATAATTTCCTGCCATATCGCCTCAACCATCCCGTCGGTCTGCCTCCGCGCTGCACAGTCTATCCTGATTGCAGTGTTCACCTTACAGGTGCGGCGGACGGGACGGACGGCTCAGCGGCGCCCACGGTGGCGGCCGTTCCTGCTCTGCGCCGAGCCCGCCGAGGCAGCGCCGACTCGGTCTGCCCGATCTGCCTGGGCGAGACGATCCGGCACGGGATCGAGACCAACTGCGGCCACATGTTCTGCGCCCAGTGCCTGTTTACATACCGCGACCACGGCAGCTTCGTCGGCCCGATGAAGTGCGCCCTCTGCAGACAGCCGGTACGGACACACCGGGCCGCAGTGGCAGGGCTGGCTCGCTATCTTAGAAAGGGAGTGTGCCTACTGACATCGCTTATTTGGGGTTATTGACATTGGTCAATAACCATAATTTTCTGAATTGAACATAATTTTCTGAATTGAACCATGACTTCATTTCTCCAGATTCACCCTAGTTGATGAGTTATTCCAAAGACTCCAGGAACTTGCTGGGAGCAAAATGTTATCGGGTAGGCTCCAGAGGGCTTCCGCTACTAAAAGCACGGCAACTATCGATTACACTGCTAGCATATCGTTAGCGCCGGCCAATAGCAATTCGACAAAACAGCTCGTGCGCGCTGATAGCAGCAGCCGAACAGAACCTTGAGTCTAGGGTGTCCCGCTAATCACAAAGTGTTCGGTAGATATATCGGGCCCCCTTCATCCTGCTCCTTATTCTATGTGATTCGTTTCCAACAGTTTTCAGAATTTTCCCGTTATAAATTTGGTTTTCTCTTGGCCTCCGAAGCTTTTGTGTTCTTTTTGGTGTTATATCCTGTGCCGCGTCGCAGTCTCCATTGATAAATTCGCTGAAATTGCACATATTCTGCCAAATTATCATGCTCTCAGTTGGTATAACAGGTGCATGAATGGCTGTGAATGTTAACTGCGTGTTTGAGCCCAGTTCCGGCCTCTCTAAGGTACGAAAAAGTGTACTTATTCCGGGAAATGCGAGTTTGACCCACTTTCTTCTCTTTTTCCTATCTTCAAGACAAATACTTGCTTAAAAACCCACAAATATGATCGTACATTTATTAGGAATGACCACTGAACATCGGTTCTGTTGAAAGCGCTAAATCAAACGCTTTTCTGCAGTCTGAGAGCATCGTCGTAGTGGAGCATATTAGGTACTGGTAAGATCAAGACGTTTCCCATGGGTCACGTAGCATACCTACATTACGGTTCACACGCATACAGGGACATTACTTTGGAAGACGCTTGTAGTCCTCCTTAAAATGTTTAACAGCCGTCTGCGCCAGGTTACTACCTGGGACAGCGCCTGAAGCTGCTCTTCGTCAGTTATCTTGTCGATCAGCTCCTGGAGGAGGCGGATGCCTCGTTCGCCTCCATCATTTACGACTGCGAGATGGACAACGAATCTTCGCCGTCGCTGGTAGTCGTCGGATGTTGGCCACTTCTGAGCTGGATCCCGAAGCCAAGTCACACATTCCTCACGCAAGAGGTTGAAGAGGAGCCATGACCTCTCAGTCACGAGGTCGGCCAGGTGCTGCACCGTGAGCAGGTCCATCGCCGCTGGCTTTCCTGGGCGCACCTCCTTTTGGTGGCAGACAGGCGCAGTGCTAGCTCTTAACGTTCCTTCGCAGGCACATCATCGCTGAAGAGTGAAAACACCAATGCGAAGGTTCCAGATAGGTTGTGTGCCTCTGCAGTGACTTTATGACAGCCTCAGCGATCCCTCTGCAGTCAGGCAGCTCTGACAGTGACACCATTTCGCGGAAGTAGCATAAGTCATCCCATGCGCGGATGATGCCAGTTCGGCTCTCCGAAAATACGGAGCGTAGAAAAGCGCCACGGAAACCGCCATCTTCCGGATTCCTTCGGCGTCCTCGTCTGAAAGCTGAAGCTGGGATGACAGCAGAGCCATCGTGATAATGTACAGGGCGTCTGCCATGTACCTCGCTTCACTCATTGCTCCAGGACGACGTATCTGGTAGTTTTCTGGCAGTTATCCGGAGAGGTGAGGTACGTGACGATCAACGTGCACAGCTCTTTGTAGTCGTCTCTGGGAAATGTGGCCGACCGCTCCGGTCTGTTTCCACTGGACCCAGTTAGACCGGAGCGGTCCATGCACAGGCTTCGACTAGTCTTCTGATGAATATCTCACGAAGAAGGCAAGGACGGTGCTCACCTGGGCTAAAAGCCATTTGCAGTCGGCCACATTTCCCAGAGACGACTACAAAGCTGTGCGCGTTGATCGTCACGTACTTCTCCGGATAACTGCCAGAGGCTGTCATAAAGCCACTGCAGAGGCACACAACCTATCTGGAACCTTCCGCACTGGTGTTTTCACTCTTCAGCGATGATGTGCTTGCGAAGGAACGGTAAGAGCTAGCACTGCGTCTGTCTTCCGCCAAAAAGGAGAAACACCCAGGAAAGCCAGCGGCGGTGGACCTGGTCACGGTGCAGCACCTGGCCGACCTCGTGACTGAGAGGTCATGGTTCCTCTTCAACTCTTGCGTGAGGAATGTGTGACTTGGCTTCGGGATCCAGCTCAGAAGTGGCCAACATCCGACGACTACCAGCGACTGCGACGATTCGTTGTCCATCTCGCAGTCGTAAATGATGGAGCCTAACGAGGCATCCG
>JAXIVJ010016996.1:5000-27310 GCA_036785665.1 Chirona hameri | reverse complement strand
GGGGGCGGAGGAATTCTGAAGTCGATTCTTTCCATGCAAGGCCCATAGGAGTAATGTTAAAATCCTAAAATGTTGGGGGACACGCCCCCCCCCCCTCCCCCTGTGGCGGAGCCCTGGCGATAACATACAATGTTTTAGGATTGGTGCAAAAGCTCTGTCGGCTTATGACAAGGCACCTCTTCAACACTCTTAATGATAATATTAATAAATTGGAGAAAAACAAAAACAACCATTAACTCATAATGGTAATACATAAATGCAATCAAAAGAACCCTATCTGGCGCCAGGCTCAGCCGTCCGAAACTGCAGCGTGACATCAACCAGACTTGTGCCTGGATCCCGAAGTTGGATCTGGGATCCCAGTGGATTCCTCGGCATAAAATGCATGCAGATCTTGGATCCCAGTGGATCCCTCGGCGTAAAATGCTTCAGGATCTCAGTGGATCTCTTAATTTGAACGAGCCTCAGATCTTGAAAAACAAGATGCAGGGACTGACATCATAATGTGTTGTCTCTATGTTGCGTATGCAGTATGTGCTATGTATGTAGATAATTAGCACCTGCAAATTACCCTGTACCTATTGTCAAACATAGAGATTGTAATTAATTCTCCCATAATCCATATTATAAAATTAGCAAGAAGTAGGTACCTACCGGCGTGCCTGATCACGAAGTTGGATCTGGAATTCCAGTGAATCCCTCGGCATAAAATATGTCAGGATCTGGGATCTTTGTGGATCCCTGGGCTTATTGTGGCCCTGGATCTGGTGTCCCATATGGATCCAGGGACACAGGACACAGATATCCGGATCTCGGCTAGATCTCGGATCGAGCCACATGTCTGACAACGCTCACTGACGGCATAAGAGCCGCGCCAGGCTCAGCCGGCCGAGCAGCAGCAACTGACGGCATGAGGGCCGCTCACGCACGGCATGAGAGCCGCGCCAGGCTCAGCCGGCCGAGCAGCAGCAACTGACGGCATGAGGGCCGTTCACGCACGGCATGAGAGCCGCGCCAGGCTCAGCCGGCCGAGCAGCAGCAACTGACGGCATGAGGGCCGCTCACGCACGGCATGAGAGCCGCGCCAGGCTCAGCCGGCCGAGCAGCAGCAACTGACGGCATGAGGGCCGCTCACGCACGGCATGAGAGCCGCGCCAGGCTCAGCCGGCCGAGCAGCAGCAACTGACGGCATGAGGGCCGCTCACTGACGGCATGAGAGCCGCGCCAGGCTCAGCCGGCCGAGCAGCAGCAACTGACGGCATGAGGGCCGCTCACTGACGGCATGAGAGCCGCGCCAGGCTCAGCCGGCCGAGCAGCAGCAGCAGCTATGTGGATGTGTCAGCTGGTGGAGTGCCGGCGGTTTCGTGCGGAGGATTGTTACAGCAGCGACCTTGTGGGCATCACTGGTCATGCGATCAGGGGGGAGAGATGTCTGTCCGGGCCGGCACGCAGTCAAGGCCGAACCCCTCCTTATGACCGCTTGTGACTGGACTGGGCAATAGATCGGCCACTACACGGAGGTGAGGTGGGAGGGGCAACAGCAGTGTCGCGCCCGCCTAGCAACACCTGGCGTGGCAGCACTTAGCACGCCGGACCCAAGGCCCCGGCGGTATGCCACTGCCACACCCTCGCCCCCGCCCCCGCCCCCACAGAAACAATCGCCTTGGCTAGCTGCCGTCCGCGGCAGGTGTTGTGTTAATGTGCGAAGCTCACAGTTTAGAGAAGCTAAAAGGCTTCTATGCGAATGTGTTTGACCACGGTGCCTCGGGATGCAACAACGTTCTTTGATGCCGCCGTTCGCCACTGTCAGCTCAGTCTGTTGTATTCATAAATACTCTCAGAGCTGGCGGCACGGGACTTGGCATCAGCACTGGTGTCAGGCAGTCCCAGGCACCGGTGGCCGTGTATCGCCAATAGAGAGCAGAGGTATCCTGCAGATCCTCAGGTGTCAGGTAGTCCAGGCACCGGTGACCGTGTATCGCCAATAGAGAGCAGAGGTATCCCTGCAGATCCTCAGGTGTCAGGCAGTCCCAGGCACCGGTGGCCGTGTATCGCCAATAGAGAGCAGAGGTATCCCTGCAGATCCTCAGGTGTCAGGCAGTCCCAGGCACCGGTGGCCGTGTATCGCCAATAGAGAGCAGAGGTATCCCTGCAGATCCTCAGGTGTCAGGCAGTCCAGGCACCGGTGACCGTGTATCGCCAATAGAGAGCAGAGGTATCCCTGCAGATCCTCAGGTTTTACATTATGTCTGCGACTATGTTCTATATCAAACACTGTGTACGTCGCATATAAATACTTTTCGTCTCTAATACCATCCCGTTTCAACGGTAGAGGTGTTTCTTCAGTTTGGTAGCTTACATACGGCGCATCGTAATCAACTATGACCCAAATAACTGCCAAATGTGGCTTCCATAACCTAGCATAAACATCTCTAGCGTGTACCCGGATCTCCGTCATCGTAACATGCAGCTCACATGGCATTCCTGCGAATCCATGATGTCTGGTATAATATCAGTTGCCCTCACTGGCGGATCCAGGGGGGGGGGGGGCCACCGAGGCCATGGCCTCCCCCAAACGCTCAAGTCGTAAGGCAAACAATGATTTGGCCTCCCCAAAACCGGCCAGCACAAGTACCAATCCAGGCCAAAAAAGAGATGATTCTGCGCTGAGCAGGGGGTGTCATCCTATAGTGGGCCATAGGTAAATAAATTGCTACCAAATGCTGCCAATGCGACGTCATTGGCATGGTAAAATCTGATTAGTTTCTGAAACGCCCCCTTCTAACTCGTCTCCTATGGAGAGTAGACGGAATCCAAAAACACTTCGATAGCTCGTCAACAGTCATTTCGAAACTATTTGTTCATTTTTTTGGCTCAGGTCAATATTGAGGTCACCAGGGGTCATCAAATGTCAGATTTTCCAGTTTAAGGACTTCACTCCAGAAACCCCGGAATATCTCTGGAACTATGATAGCTAGGAGCAAACAAATAAAAAGCAATCGAAATATAATAAATGCAATCGCCATTGGTGTGCTCAAATTTTAGCTCAGGTCAATAGTATAAGCTCCAGAGGTCACCAAAGGTCAAAAGGCTATTTTGTTGTCAAACTGTTTTTCACAAATACCTTTTTGCCTAATAAAGATAAGGTAATATTTTGACCACCATCATGTTTGTCTCGTCAAGGTGCTTCGAACCATATGCATGCAGACCAGGTTAGGTCAACTTATAAATTTGAACCCAGGTCAAAGTGACTCAAGTAGGTCATATGTTGCATATTGAAAGACGCGTCTCAACGAGACAAACATATTGGTGTCAGTTTCACTTCTCTATCTGCATTATGCCGAGAGTTATTGACAAAACAAGTGTTGGTGACCTCATATGACCTCTGCCGACCCTGTAGGGGTCACTGAACACAAATGTTACCTGGTTCATCAAGAATAGCGTATGATAACATTATCCAGGAAGAATTGGACTGATGTCATGCGTATCCTCGGAAAAGGAAGCATTTGAATATTTCCCCATTGACTTATAATGGGAGGTCACGAAATTGACCCGACCTTTGGTCACAGGTATACACAAATCCGAGATATACGAATTGTAGGTACTTATGGCTATGAAATCCTGTCAGTTTGAAACCGATCGGCCAAGAACTGTGGCTGTGGTACGACCACAAACGTCTTTGGAGGTGGAGTCACGTGACCTGGTCTGCTGACCTGACCTGATATGACCCGAGGTTAAAAAATTAATGTGGGTAATTGATGCCCAAACACCTGTGCCGAAAAAAGGCGGCGCTGCGCGCCTAAGTTTTCTCGCTATCCTCGAAAAACCTTAGGGAGGCGCCTAAACGCCGCCCATCCCGGCACGGCGCGGGTTAACCCTCGCCCGGGTAGGGCAAAATCACTACGTGTTCGGGTAGGGGGGGGGGGGGGTTGGTTGGTACGACTCCCCCCCCCCCTTAGCGTGTCGCCCCTAATTGAGCTAGAGCTTCGATTCAAAGACGAGCGTGTTGCTTGTGACGAGAGGAAGCCACTGATACCCAATTTTAAGGTTTTGGGTCATTAGGTGACCTCTGAGGTCATGGCAATGACCCAAAAGTCATCAAAATTGAAAATGTGTATAAAATGAATTTTATCGAGCTAGAATCGTGAATGAGCATAACATAATGCTTAATGGGTGCCAAATTCGTAATCAGCGTCACAAAATGTCCTAAAAACTGCAAAATTCCAAAAAGGTCATGTCGGGTCATCTGAGGGCAGTGACCTCGGTTGACCTGTGGAAGCGTATGACCCCAGTGGAACATATAATTATGTAAAATGGATCCCATATTTGAAATCAGCGTCACAAAATGTCTTAGAAACCGCCAGAAGTCCAAAAAAAACATCAGATCATCCGAGGTCAATGACCTCAGTTGATCTCAGTTGAAAAGGTCAATCGAGGTCACAATCACAGTGGAAACCACAACTGTAATCTGGAAACACCTGTGCATATGCTCCTGAACAACAATCACTCGGAAACTGCACAAGTCGCAAGCATCGATACTGCGGGACGCCAGTTGCGCCTGACATGACCTTGAGAAACAGGTCACGGATCATGTGCTTTAGAAGTTCAAAATTTTCGGAATATGTGGCAAATTTGTCAGTAGGGTACTGAAAGTGCCACCGTAATCGGTTGGAAACTACGCGAGTTATTCCAGAAAAACCGAGGGGGTGGCATCCCCCCCTCCCCCCGGGGAGGGTTAATATGCTCGGTCAGACCCGAGGATTTCCGGACAGGTTATGCAGTAAGAGTGACAGACGGTCTATATTTACCATTGCCAGACCACATCGCACATTCCTGCATCATATCCAACATAAAAGCATGGTTAAAGCCGCCGAAAACGATTCCAGACTATCGTCCATTACATAGAGCGTGGACGGCGGCGACTGAGTTACCATCCCAATGACGTCATCCACTGGCCGCGGGGACGGTACAAACAAACGACTCGACGCCACCCCCCCCCCCCCCCCTCCCTCCCTGTTAACAACTTTTCGCTGATGAAACGGAGCGAAATTTGCAATTTTAGCCCTCTAAACTCGAACCCTAGATCCGCCAGTGCCCGACTATTTAGCCTCCCCAAACGGAGTGGCTGGATCCGCCCGTGGTTTCCCTGTGACCGAGCCGGAAGCGTTACCGAAGACGGCCAACACGATTCTGAGGCTATTCACGGGTCCACTTCTGGGCAAAGTCTGGCATCCGGCCGTCATTTTCGGGCGCCGGATTGCAGACAGGCGTTCTGTCATGTATACAGCATGATCGGTGATGTCATACCGCCGAGGTTGTGCTGCAGCATTGATTAACTTGACTAGCAAATAAATATGCCATTTAAAGTGAGGTATGACTGATACTGGGCTGGATGTGATTACTCCGACTTGCAAGACGAGCCAGTTAGCCGGCTGTCCGTGTTCTCATGTTAGTATTGGCCTGGGATCACATCGTTGTACATCCGTGTAATGCTATGAGCCATGCGTCACGATTTCTCAGCAAAAAATGTGCGGCGAAAGCTCAACCTTGGTATATAAAAACGACTTATAGCTGTTGTATCTTTGTGTGTTTCAGACATCGACATTCCGCGAATTACCGCTAATGATATTGGAATATTAGCCGCTTTTCAGCAGCCGCATCGTTCATGTGTAATGCCGTTCTGGGAGGCAGATTTTAATAGCTGCAGATTGTGGTTGCGGTGCGAAGGACATTGGACTACCACCGACAAACATTCACCCTAAAATCAGAGACTTCCCGGACCTGACCTATATCACAAATGGCAAGTCTGCCAGTCGTCCGCCTCCTGGCAGTCTGGACAGCGTCGTGTCCGGGTCCAGGACACTGGTGACGTCAGGGGTGCCATTGGCCGGGGTAGTGCGTGGTCAGCTGCGGACCAGGCCGCGACCCACGCCGTCCAGCCTCGCCGGGTCCACCGCGCTGCTGTCATTACCGACACTCCAAACATTTGCACGGCAAACATACTCATTGCCGCCGACCAGGATCTGCGGCCACCGCCGCCGCACCTGCGCCACAACCGCCGCCGCCGCCGCCGCCGGCCGGCCGGCCGGCCGGCCGGCAGGCAGACAGGCGTTTCAATTGTCTACACACCCACGTCGAGACGCGGCCGGCATTGGCATGCGCGACGCGTCATCCGGCAACTGCCGCGATGTGATCGGTGGTGCGGGGTCGGTGTGTATGTATAGGGTATACAGTGGGGGAGGTATATATTAGAGGCCGTGCCGGCCGGCGCCCGCGCCGTTCCGCATGCATTATACATGGGACGCGGGGTGAGGGCGCACGTGACGGTGACGGTGCGCCCCGGCCCCGAGGCGACCGTGCGCGTGATGTCTGCTGTCTCCAGGGTGGACCGGGACAGGGCGCTGCTGCAGCTGTCTCCCCCCGCCTGAGCTGCGGCTGGCCAGCAGTGACGGCCAGCAGGCCAGCTCATCGTTACACTGTGCCACTGACAGAGGTGTGGTCGGTCAGAGGTGTGGTGGAAGTTCGCGGCACGGCATGAAGTGACGGCTGCTGTCATAGGGGAATGTCATAGGGGAATTTGGCACGAGTGGAACTGGAGACTTGCTACATCCTGTCCGGAGCTAGTGATTATGTGCTGTTTGACATGGTAAATCGATACAACTCTACGTAAGTCTATAGGTCTCGTCCTCGACTTAGGGCTGTTTTGACGAGACTCTCCAGTGTACTTCGTTCATTGAGATGCTTGTTTACTTCGTCTGATTGAGATGCTTGTTAACTTCTTTGACATTGCTTTGTAAATTTCACTGGCAGTTTCGTTGCATCACATTTCAATTTGTGTTGGGGCAATGCATGCTACCAACGGACAACGGACACATACTTGACACTTGACATAGGTGAAGTCTTGAGATAAAATACATTTTGTAATGACTACAGCTATACATTTCTACCAATAAATCAATACCGTGTACAATATGCGTGTGTTGTAGTTAGTTTTTGTATCAAAATGTTTCCATCAGGATAGACGGATCTCCAAATGTCTGGCATCAAATATGTTGTCACCACCGTGATGATAATGATTTGAGTATTAGGCCGTTCAAACAGCAAGGGTATTCCTTTGCCCACGATTTGCTGTTTCCCTTGGTCACTCTCATCACGTTCTGACTGACAGCACGCGCGTTCATCGGAGGCACTATTGCTACAGTGAGGTGGGCACCAATACCGTGTAACCCGAAGTCCGAGTGTCTAGGAGCTAACAACCAGTCACTCTCGCCTCCGCCACAGCTGAAATATGTATCCCAGCAATCCCAGTTATACTGACTGTCCGGGGTACTCAGTGTCTGGTGACCAGTTATATTGACTATGTCTGGTGACCAGTTATATTGACTGCCCGGGGTACTCAGTATCTGGTGACCAGTTATATTGACTGTGTCTGGTGACCAGTTATATTGACTGTCCGGGGTACTCAGTGTCTGGTGACCAGTTATATTGACTGTGTCTGGTGACCAGTTATATTGACTGTGTCTGGTGACCAGTTATATTGACTGCCCGGGGTACTCAGTGTCTGGTGACCAGTTATATTGACTGTGTCTGGTGACCAGTTATATTGACTGTCCGGGGTACTCAGTGTCTGGTGACCAGTTATATTGACTGTGTCTGGTGACCAGTTATATTGACTGTGTCTGGTGACCAGTTATATTGACTGCCCGGGGCACTCAGTGTCTGGTGACCAGTTATATTGACTGTGTCTGGTGACCAGTTATATTGACTGTCCGGGGTACTCAGTGTCTGGTGACCAGTTATATTGACTGTGTCTGGTGACCAGTTATATTGACTGCCCGGGGTACTCAGTGTCTGGTGACCAGTTATTTTGACTGTGTCTGGTGACCAGTTATATTGACTGTGTCTGGTGACCAGTTATATTGACTGCCCGGGGTACTCAGTGCCTGGTGACCAGTTATATTGACTGTGTCTGGTGACCAGTTATATTGACTGTGTCTGGTGACCAGTTATATTGACTGTCCGGGGTACTCAGTGTCTGGTGACCAGTTATATTGACTGTGTCTGGTGACCAGTTATTGTATTGACTGTCCGGGGTACTCAGTGTCTGGTGACCAGTTATATTGACTGTGTCTGGTGACCAGTTATATTGACTGTGTCTGGTGACCAGTTATATTGACTGTGTCTGGTGACCAGTTATATTGACTGTGTCTGGTGACCAGTTATATTGACTGTGTCTGGTGACCAGTTATATTGACTGTGTCTGGTGACCAGTTATATTGACTGTGTCTGGTGACCAGTTATATTGACTGTGTCTGGTGACCAGTTATATTGACTGCCCGGGGTACTCAGTGTCCGGTGACCAGTTATATTGACTGTGTCTGGTGACCAGTTATATTGACTGTCCGGGGTACTCAGTGTCTGGTGACCAGTTATATTGACTGTGTCTGGTGACCAGTTATATTGACTGTCCGGGGTACTCAGTGTCTGGTGACCAGTTATATTGACTGTGTCTGGTGACCAGTTATATTGACTGTCCGGGGTACTCAGTGTCTGGTGACCAGTTATATTGACTGTGTCTGGTGACCAGTTATATTGACTGTGTCTGGTGACCAGTTATATTGACTGCCCGGGGTACTCAGTGTCTGGTGACCAGTTATATTGACTGTGTCTGGTGACCAGTTATATTGACTGTGTCTGGTGACCAGTTATATTGACTGCCCGGGGTACTCAGTGCCTGGTGACCAGTTATATTGACTGTGTCTGGTGACCAGTTATATTGACTGTGTCTGGTGACCAGTTATTGTATTGACTGTCCGGGGTACTCAGTGTCTGGTGACCAGTTATATTGACTGTGTCTGGTAACCAGTTATATTGACTGCCCGGGGGTACTCAGTGTCTGGTGACCAGTTATATTGACTGTGTCTGGTGACCAGTTATATTGACTGTGTCTGGTGACCAGTTATATTGACTGCCCGGGGTACTCAGTGTCTGGTGACCAGTTATATTGACTGTGTCTGGTGACCAGTTATATTGACTGTGTCTGGTGACCAGTTATATTGACTGCCCGGGGTACTCAGTGTCTGGTGACCAGTTATATTGACTGTGTCTGGTGACCAGTTATATTGACTGTCCGGGGTACTCAGTGTCTGGTGACCAGTTATATTGACTGTGTCTGGTGACCAGTTATATTGACTGTGTCTGGTGACCAGTTATATTGACTGCCCGGGGTACTCAGTGTCTGGTGACCAGTTATATTGACTGTGTCTGGTGACCAGTTATATTGACTGTGTCTGGTGACCAGTTATATTGACTGCCCGGGGTACTCAGTGTCTGGTGACCAGTTATATTGACTGTGTCTGGTGACCAGTTATATTGACTGTGTCTGGTGACCAGTTATATTGACTGCCCGGGGTACTCAGTGTCTGGTGACCAGTTATATTGACTGTGTCTGGTGACCAGTTATATTGACTGTGTCTGGTGACCAGTTATATTGACTGCCCGGGGTACTCAGTGTCTGGTGACCAGTTATATTGACTGTGTCTGGTGACCAGTTATATTGACTGTCCGGGGTACTCAGTGTCTGGTGACCAGTTATATTGACTGTGTCTGGTGACCAGTTATATTGACTGTGTCTGGTGACCAGTTATATTGACTGCCCGGGGTACTCAGTGTCTGGTGACCAGTTATATTGACTGTGTCTGGTGACCAGTTATATTGACTGTCCGGGGTACTCAGTGTCTGGTGACCAGTTATATTGACTGTGTCTGGTAACCAGTTATATTGACTGCCCGGGGTACTCAGTGTCTGGTGACCAGTTATATTGACTGTCTGGTGACCAGTTATATTGACTGCCCGGGGTACTCAGTGTCTGGTGACCAGTTATATTGACTGTCCGGGGTACTCAGTGTCCGGTGACCAGTTATATTGACTGTGTCTGGTGACCAGTTATATTGACTGCCCGGGGTACTCAGTGTCTGGTGACCAGTTATATTGATTGTGTCTGGTGACCAGTTATATTGACTGTCCGGGGTACTCAGTGTCTGGTGACCAGTTATATTGACTGTGTCTGGTGACCAGTTATATTGACTGTCCGGGGTACTCAGTGTCTGGTGACCAGTTATATTGACTGCCCGGGGTACTCAGTGTCTGGTGACCAGTTATATTGACTGTGTCTGGTGACCAGTTATATTGACTGTCCGGGGTACTCAGTGTCTGGTGACCAGTTATATTGACTGTGTCTGGTGACCAGTTATATTGACTGCCCGGGGTACTCAGTGTCTGGTGACCAGTTATATTGACTGCCCGGGGTACTCAGTCTCTGGTGACCAGTTATATTGACTGCCCGGGGTACTCAGTGTCTGGTGACCAGTTATATTGACTGCCTGGGGTACTCAGTGTCTGGTGACCAGTTATATTGACTGTGTCTGGTGACCAGTTATATTGACTGCCCGGGGTACTCAGTCTCTGGTGACCAGTTATATTGACTGCCCGGGGTACTCAGTGTCTGGTGACCAGTTATATTGACTGTGTCTGGTGACCAGTTATATTGACTGTGTCTGGTGACCAGTTATATTGACTGTCCGGGGTACTCAGTGTCTGGTGACCAGTTATATTTGACTGTGTCTGGTGACCAGTTATATTGACTGTCCGGGGTACTCAGTGTCCGGTGACCAGTTATATTGACTGTGTCTGGTGACCAGTTATATTGACTGTGTCTGGTGACCAGTTATTTTGACTGTCCGGGGTACTCAGTGTCTGGTGACCAGTTATATTGACTGCCCGAGGTACGCAGTGTCTGGTGACCAGTTATATTGACTGTCCGGGGTACTCAGTGTCTGGTGACCAGTTATATTGACTGTGTCTGGTGACCAGTTATATTGACTGTCCGGGGTACTCAGTGTCTGGTGACCAGTTATATTGACTGTGTCTGGTAACCAGTTATATTGACTGTCCGGGGTACTCAGTGTCCGGTGACCAGTTATATTGACTGTGTCTGGTGACCAGTTATTTTGACTGTCCGGGGTACTCAGTGTCCGGTGACCAGTTATATTGACTGTGTCTGGTGACCAGTTATATTGACTGTGTCTGGTGACCAGTTATATTGACTGTCCGGGGTACTCAGTGTCCGGTGACCAGTTATATTGACTGTGTCTGGTGACCAGTTATATTGACTGCCCGGGGTACTCAGTGTCCGGTGACCAGTTATATTGACTGTATCTGGTGACCAGTTATATTGACTGCCCGGGGTACTCAGTGTCTGGTGACCAGTTATATTGACTGTGTCTGGTGACCAGTTATATTGACTGTGTCTGGTGACCAGTTATATTGACTGTCCGGGGTACTCAGTGTCTGGTGACCAGTTATATTGACTGTGTCTGGTGACCAGTTATATTGACTGTCCGGGGTACTCAGTGTCTGGTGACCAGTTATATTGACTGTGTCTGGTGACCAGTTATATTGACTGCCCGGGGTACTCAGTGTCTGGTGACCAGTTATATTGACTGTGTCTGGTGACCAGTTATATTGACTGTGTCTGGTGACCAGTTATATTGACTGCCCGGGGCACTCAGTGTCTGGTGACCAGTTATATCGACTGTGTCTGGTGACCAGTTATATTGACTGTCCGGGGTACTCAGTGTCTGGTGACCAGTTATATTGACTGTGTCTGGTGACCAGTTATATTGACTGTGTCTGGTGACCAGTTATATTGACTGCCCGGGGCACTCAGTGTCTGGTGACCAGTTATATTGACTGTGTCTGGTGACCAGTTATATTGACTGTCCGGGGTACTCAGTGTCTGGTGACCAGTTATATTGACTGTGTCTGGTGACCAGTTATATTGACTGTGTCTGGTGACCAGTTATATTGACTGCCCGGGGCACTCAGTGTCTGGTGACCAGTTATATTGACTGTGTCTGGTGACCAGTTATATTGACTGCCCGGGGTACTCAGTGTCTGGTGACCAGTTATATTGACTGCCCGGGGCACTCAGTGTCTGGTGACCAGTTATATTGACTGTGTCTGGTGACCAGTTATATTGACTGCCCGGGGCACTCAGTGTCTGGTGACCAGTTATATTGACTGTGTCTGGTGACCAGTTATATTGACTGCCCGGGGTACTCAGTGTCTGGTGACCAGTTATATTGACTGTGTCTGGTGACCAGTTATATTGACTGCCCGGGGTACTCAGTGTCTGGTGACCAGTTATATTGACTGTGTCTGGTGACCAGTTATATTGACTGCCCGGGGCACTCAGTGTCTGGTGACCAGTTATATTGACTGCCCGGGGCACTCAGTGTCTGGTGACCAGTTATATTGACTGTGTCTGGTGACCAGTTATATTGACTGCCCGGGGTACTCAGTGTCTGGTGACCAGTTATATTGACTGCCCGGGGTACTCAGTGTCTGGTGACCAGTTATATTGACTGTGTCTGGTGACCAGTTATATTGACTGTGTCTGGTGACCAGTTATATTGACTGTGTCTGGTGACCAGTTATATTGACTGCCCGGGGCACTCAGTGTCTGGTGACCAGTTATATTGACTGTGTCTGGTGACCAGTTATATTGACTGTCCGGGGTACTCAGTGTCTGGTGACCAGTTATATTGACTGTGTCTGGTGACCAGTTATATTGACTGTGTCTGGTGACCAGTTATATTGACTGCCCGGGGTACTCAGTGTCTGGTGACCAGTTATATTGACTGCCCGGGGTACTCAGTGTCTGGTGACCAGTTATATTGACTGCCCGGGGTACTCAGTGTCTGGTGACCAGTTATATTGACTGCCCGGGGCACTCAGTGTCCAGTGACCAGTTATATTGACTGACCGGGGCACTCAGTGTCTGGTGACCAGTTATATTGACTGCCCGGGGTACTCAGTCTCTGGTGACCAGTTATATTGACTGCCCGGGGTACTCAGTGTCCAGTGACCAGTTATATTGACTGTGTCTGGTGACCAGTTATATTGACTGTGTCTGGTGACCAGTTATATTGACTGTCCGGGGTACTCAGTGTCTGGTGACCAGTTATATTGACTGTGTCTGGTGACCAGTTATATTGACTGTCCGGGGTACTCAGTGTCTGGTGACCAGTTATATTGACTGTGTCTGGTGACCAGTTATATTGACTGTCCGGGGTACTCAGTGTCTGGTGACCAGTTATATTGACTGTGTCTGGTGACCAGTTATATTGACTGTCCGGGGTACTCAGTGTCTGGTGACCAGTTATATTGACTGTGTCTGGTGACCAGTTATATTGACTGTCCGGGGTACTCAGTGTCTGGTGACCAGTTATATTGACTGTGTCTGGTGACCAGTTATATTGACTGTCCGGGGTACTCAGTGTCTGGTGACCAGTTATATTGACTGCCCGGGGTACTCAGTGTCTGGTGACCAGTTATATTGACTGTGTCTGGTGACCAGTTATATTGACTGTCCGGGGTACTCAGTGTCTGGTGACCAGTTATATTGACTGTGTCTGGTGACCAGTTATATTGACTGTCCGGGGTACTCAGTGTCCGGTGACCAGTTATATTGACTGTGTCTGGTGACCAGTTATATTGACTGTCCGGGGTACTCAGTGTCTGGTGACCAGTTATATTGACTGCCCGGGGTACTCAGTGTCTGGTGACCAGTTATATTGACTGTGTCTGGTGACCAGTTATATTGACTGTGTCTGGTGACCAGTTATATTGACTGTCCGGGGTACTCAGTGTCTGGTGACCAGTTATATTGACTGTGTCTGGTGACCAGTTATATTGACTGCCCGGGGTACTCAGTGTCTGGTGACCAGTTATATTGACTGTGTCTGGTGACCAGTTATATTGACTGCCCGGGGTACTCAGTGTCTGGTGACCAGTTATATTGACTGTGTCTGGTGACCAGTTATATTGACTGCCCGGGGTACTCAGTGTCTGGTGACCAGTTATATTGACTGTGTCTGGTGACCAGTTATATTGACTGTCCGGGGTACTCAGTGTCTGGTGACCAGTTATATTGACTGCCCGGGGCACTCAGTGTCTGGTGACCAGTTATATTGACTGTGTCTGGTGACCAGTTATATTGACTGTCCGGGGTACTCAGTGTCTGGTGACCAGTTATATTGACTGTCCGGGGTACTCAGTGTCTGGTGACCAGTTATATTGACTGCCCGGGGTACTCAGTGTCTGGTGACCAGTTATATTGACTGCCCGGGGTACTCAGTGTCTGGTGACCAGTTATATTGACTGCCCGGGGTACTCAGTGTCTGGTGACCAGTTATATTGACTGACCGGGGCACTCAGTGTCTGGTGACCAGTTATATTGACTGTGTCTGGTGACCAGTTATATTGACTGTCCGGGGTACTCAGTGTCTGGTGACCAGTTATATTGACTGTCCGGGGTACTCAGTGTCTGGTGACCAGTTATATTGACTGCCCGGGGTACTCAGTGTCTGGTGACCAGTTATATTGACTGTGTCTGGTGACCAGTTATATTGACTGTGTCTGGTGACCAGTTATATTGACTGTGTCTGGTGACCAGTTATATTGACTGCCCGGGGTACTCAGTGTCTGGTGACCAGTTATATTGACTGTGTCTGGTGACCAGTTATATTGACTGCCCGGGGTACTCAGTGTCTGGTGACCAGTTATATTGACTGTGTCTGGTGACCAGTTATATTGACTGCCCGGGGTACTCAGTGTCTGGTGACCAGTTATATTGACTGTGTCTGGTGACCAGTTATATTGACTGTCCGGGGTACTCAGTGTCTGGTGACCAGTTATATTGACTGCCCGGGGCACTCAGTGTCTGGTGACCAGTTATATTGACTGTGTCTGGTGACCAGTTATATTGACTGTCCGGGGTACTCAGTGTCTGGTGACCAGTTATATTGACTGTCCGGGGTACTCAGTGTCTGGTGACCAGTTATATTGACTGCCCGGGGTACTCAGTGTCTGGTGACCAGTTATATTGACTGCCCGGGGTACTCAGTGTCTGGTGACCAGTTATATTGACTGCCCGGGGTACTCAGTGTCTGGTGACCAGTTATATTGACTGACCGGGGCACTCAGTGTCTGGTGACCAGTTATATTGACTGTGTCTGGTGACCAGTTATATTGACTGCCCGGGGTACTCAGTGTCTGGTGACCAGTTATATTGACTGCCCGGGGCACTCAGTGACCAGTGACCAGTTATATTGACTGCCCGGGGTACTCAGTGTCTGGTGACCAGTTATATTGACTGTGTCTGGTGACCAGTTATATTGACTGTCCGGGGTACTCAGTGTCTGGTGACCAGTTATATTGACTGCCCGGGGCACTCAGTGTCTGGTGACCAGTTATATTGACTGTGTCTGGTGACCAGTTATATTGACTGTCCGGGGTACTCAGTGTCTGGTGACCAGTTATATTGACTGTCCGGGGTACTCAGTGTCTGGTGACCAGTTATATTGACTGCCCGGGGTACTCAGTGTCTGGTGACCAGTTATATTGACTGCCCGGGGTACTCAGTGTCTGGTGACCAGTTATATTGACTGCCCGGGGTACTCAGTGTCTGGTGACCAGTTATATTGACTGCCCGGGGTACTCAGTGTCTGGTGACCAGTTATATTGACTGACCGGGGCACTCAGTGTCTGGTGACCAGTTATATTGACTGTGTCTGGTGACCAGTTATATTGACTGCCCGGGGTACTCAGTGTCTGGTGACCAGTTATATTGACTGCCCGGGGTACTCAGTGTCTGGTGACCAGTTATATTGACTGCCCGGGGTACTCAGTGTCTGGTGACCAGTTATATTGACTGCCCGGGGCACTCAGTGTCTGGTGACCAGTTATATTGATTGTGTCTGGTGACCAGTTATATTGACTGACCGGGGCACTCAGTGTCTGGTGACCAGTTATATTGACTGTGTCTGGTGACCAGTTATATTGACTGCCCGGGGTACTCAGTGTCTGGTGACCAGTTATATTGACTGCCCGGGGCACTCAGTGTCTGGTGACCAGTTATATTGACTGTGTCTGGTGACCAGTTATATTGACTGTCCGGGGTACTCAGTGTCTGGTGACCAGTTATATTGACTGTCCGGGGCACTCAGTGACCAGTGACCAGTTATATTGACTGACCGGGGCACTCAGTGTCCAGTGACCAGTTATATTGACTGACCGGGGTACTCAGTGACCAGTGACCAGTGACCAGTGGTGCAGGGAATTATGTAGTGGTTCCGTTGCCTGATGACACTCACGTGACCAAGGATCCAGCGTCCAGTGCTCCCATATCCGCGTCCAGTGCTCCCATAGCCGGTTGTCTAATGACCAATGGCCCAGTCATTTAACCCATCTGCACCCCGCCGACTGACACGGCGTGTGGCCACTGGCCATGATTGATTGCCGTGCCTGGGTCCCACTCCGACTGGCCGACTGACACGGCATGTGGCCACTGGCCATGATTGATTGCCGTGCCTGGGTCCCACACACCGACTGACCGACTGACACGGCATGTGGCCACTGGCCATGATTGATTGCCGTGCCTGGGTCCCACGCCGACTGGCCGACTGACACGGCATGTGGCCACTGGCCATGATTGATTGCCGTGCCTGGGTCCCACACACCGACTGACCGACTGACACGGCATGTGGCCACTGGCCATGATTGATTGCCGTGCCTGGGTCCCACTCCGACTGGCCGACTGACACGGCATGTGGCCACTGGCCATGATTGATTGCCGTGCCTGGGTCCCACACACCGACTGACCGACTGACACGGCATGTGGCCACTGGCCATGATTGATTGCCGTGCCTGGGTCCCACACACCGACTGACCGACTGACACGGCATGTGGCCACTGGCCATGATTGATTGCCGTGCCTGGGTCCCACACACCGACTGACCGACTGACACGGCATGTGGCCACTGGCCATGATTGATTGCCGTGCCTGGGTCCCACACACCGACTGACCGACTGACATGGCATGTGGCCACTGGCCATGATTGATTGCCGTGCCTGGGTCCCACACACCGACTGACCGACTGACACGGCATGTGACCACTGGCCATTATTGATTGCCGTGCCTGGGTCCCACACACCGACTGACCGACTGACACGGCATGTGGCCACTGGCCATGATTGATTGCCGTGCCTGGGTCCCACGCCGACTGGCCGACTGACACGGCATGAGTTCAGGGGAGGGAAGCCAGGCGTCCCCTCTGCTGGAGGTTCGTTGACGCAACATAGAGAGGTACGCCACCCGGGCACGCCGGGAGGAAGTCGCCGACCTTCCATTGTCCGTACTGGGCGGCAATATGCTGAACAGAGTGATGTGTTGCTGCTCAGAGCAGCAGGCCTCGGCGTCTCCAGGGCCGCCGCGATTACCAACCGCATTCTGAAGGTCGGTGATTTGTTTTTCTCGTACTGATTTTATTGTTCCATTTCCTGGATAAGGCTTATACCATTAGTTATTTCCCTGGTGAAGAGCTGCTTCGTCAAGCTTGCAAGGGAAGCATCAGCTGCGAACCGTGTAATACATTCGCCGCATCATGGTTTCAAGTCGTCTGGTCCGGTGGATCGATGTGGGCTACCAGATGCGGTGATCGTGTTGTGCTGTCGTCTGCAGCGCAGGAGCCGAAACGCGTCATGTTTGTCACACATTCGCCGGTTTCGTCGCATCTTCACCTGATGCGACCTGCCGCTGCGCTGATGTCAGAGCTGTCGTGTCAAAGCTTATGGCATAGCTGAAACCATGACCATGAACATCACGACCCTGGCATTATATGTATCTTCGTCCCGCGGAGCTGGCTGGCGGCGTTGGTGGAGCTGGCTGGCGGCGTTGGTGGAGCTGGCTGGCGACGTTGGTGGAGCTGGCTGGCGGCGTTGGTGGAGCTGGCTGGCGGCGTTGGTGGAGCTGGCTGGCGGCGTTGGTGGAGCTGGCTGGCGACGTTGGTGGAGCTTGCTGGCGGCGTTGGTGGAGCTGGCTGGCGGCGTTGGTGGTGCTGGCTGGCGGCGTTGGTGGAGCTGGCTGGCGACGTTGGTGGAGCTGGCTGGCGGCGTTGGTGGAGCTGGCTGGCGACGTTGGTGGAGCTGGCTGGCGGCGTTGGTGGAGCTGTGGCTGGCGGCGTTTGTGGAGCTGGCTGGCGGCGTTGGTGGAGCTGGCTGGTGACGTTGGTGGAGCTGGCTGGCTGGCGGCGTTGGTGGAGCTGGCTGGCGGCGTTGGTGGAGCTGGCTGGCGGCGTTGGTGGAGCTGGCTGGCGGCGTTGGTGGAGCTGGCTGGCGACGTTGGTGGAGCTGGCTGGCGGCGTTGGTGGAGCTGGCTGGCTGGCGGCGTTGGTGGAGCTGGCTACCACACACTCCACGGCCGCGGTCGACCCGGGCAAAACGCACCATGGAAAGTTCCGGCCGCGGCGAAGTGGCGCTGCCGCTGGTTTATGGCGTGGCTGAGCTAGGCGCTGCCTTTGTCCCGGTGGAGCCAGGTCCCGGAGCGGGGTGAATTGGTTCAAGTGGTGCCGCCGCCGCGCCCGGCCCCGGCTGCGGCTCGGTCCAGTGCCGCCGGCCATTATAATGACACCGAGGCGACAGACGCCAGGTGAGTTTCTGCTTCAGAAGACGTCTGGTTCTGACGGGTCGAGAAGCTTGATGTAGAGAGGAATCTGAGGGATCTGCGGGCTCCAACGTCCGGCTCGAGTCCCAGTGCCTGATCTGATCAGGGTCTGGCTGGCGCCTGGGCGCACGTGACCCCCATGACCCCGGCGTTGCTCGGGAGGTCGACAGGTGACCTTGGCAGGGTTGACGGTGACCTTGGCAGGGGTGACCCGGTGTCTGGTTCCGTGCTGATACTCAGACGAGGCGGGAGACGGGGGCACGTTACGTGAGCCGACTCGCGGCAGCTGCACGGATGGTCTGTGGTTGTGCCGAGCCGCCCCGTGCCGAGCCGTGCCGAGCCGTGCCGTGCCGTGCCGAGCCGTGCCGTGCCGTGCAGTGTCGTGCCGTGCCGTGCCGCCCCGTGCCGCCCCGTGCCGTGCCGTGCTGTGCCGCCCCGTGCCGAGCCGTGCCGTGCCGAGCCGTGCCGTGCCGCCCCGTGCCGTGCCGCCCCGTGCCGCTCCGTGACGTGCCGTGCCGTGCCGTGCCGTGCCGCCCCGTGCCGTGCCGCCGGCGGGAGCGGCGCGATCGCCGGAGATTCCGGGAGCGTCGCTGATTGCT
This sequence comes from Chirona hameri, assembly GCA_036785665.1. NCBI lineage: Eukaryota > Metazoa > Arthropoda > Thecostraca > Balanomorpha > Balanidae > Chirona > Chirona hameri. Next base: position 8,146 of record JAXIVJ010016996.1, on the reverse strand, counting down.
GGGTGTGCTGCACGCGATGGTCATCCACGCCGGCCCTCCCCGTCCCGGTTGCGGCTGGAATGTGCTGGCTGCTTCAGCCGGTCGACGAACGGGGTCAAGGCCCTCGAACGGCTACAGTTGAACCAGTATTTCTCATATTTTACCGTGTTAGATAAACTAGAAGGCCCATTATTAGAGAACTTGTTATAGATAAGCTACAATGGCGAACAAGCAAAAGTTGTCAGTTGTCACAGTTGGTTGCTTTGTTCAACCATAAACCAAGTCAACGAAATTGATGCGGCATCGAAGACGCTGTTTGAATCCGCGTACTGTTTGTGTCTGTATCAGCGGCTATGTATATCGGTGGTCACGCTATCCTGGCAGCAGTCGGAATGTGGTGTGACCACTGACCACTGACCACTGACCAGGTGCCGGGTGCGAGCGGACGCGTGCCAGTCGCTCGTCCGTCATCTGTCCGGGGCGGACAGGCCCACGTCATCTGTCCGGGGGGACAGGCGCACGTCGTCTGCCCGGGCGGACATGCGCACGTCATCTGTCCGGGGCGGACAGGCCCACGTCATCTGTCCGGGGGGACAGGCCCACGGCATCTGTCCGGGGGGACAGGCCCACGTCATCTGTCAGTGGGGACAGGCCCACGTCATCTGTCCGGGCGGACAGGCGTCCGTCATCTGTCCGGGGGGACAGGCCGTCAGGACAGGACAGGTCCACGTCAATATGTCCGGAGGGACAGGCGCACGTCATCTGTCCGGGCGGACAGGCCCACGTCATCGCCGGATGACTGGCAGTCCTCGTGAGACGGTCCGCCGTCACCGAGCGGCGCTCGCTGCGTGGTGTTGGTGTGAGTGGCGCTCGCTGCGTGGTGTTTATCACCCGGCTGATCTATTGCAGCGCGGGGCCGGGCCGTGTCAGCCGCTGGCGGGCTGACTGAAACCGGCAGCCGGGCCGTGTCAGCGGCTACCTTGCTGGCTGGCTGGACCCAGCAGCCGGGCCGTGTCAGCGGCTACCTTGCTGGCTGGCTGGACCCAGCAGCCGGGCCGTGTCAGCGGCTGCCTTGCTGGCTGGCTGGGACCCAGCAGCCGGGCCGTGTCAGCGGCTGCCTTGCTGGCTGGCTGGACCAGCAGCCGGGCCGTGGTCAGCGGCTGCCTTGCTGGCTGGCTGGACCCAGCAGCCGGGCCGTGTCAGCGGCTGCCTTGCTGGCTGGCTGGACCCAGCAGCCGGGCCGTGTCAGCGGCTGCCTTGCTGGCTGCTGGACCCAGCAGCCGGGCCGTGTCAGCGGCTGGCAGGCTGGCTGGCTGAAACCGGCAGCCTGGCTGACTATTCAGCACCCTAACGCCCAGGTCCAGGTGCCTGCCTTCGGTATGCTCCCACTCGGCTGCGCTCCCACTGGTCACCAGTTGGCAACACTCGGCTGCGCTCCCACTGGTCACCAGTGGCAACACTCGGCTGCGCTCCCACTGGTCACCAGTTGGCAACACTCGGCTGCGCTCCACTGGTCACCAGTTGGCAACACTCGGCTGCGCTCCCACTAGTCACCAGTTGGCAACACTCGGCTGCGCTCCCACTGGTCACCAGTTGGCAACACTCGGCTGCGCTCCCACTGCGTGTGGCCAGCGGCCGCTACCGTCTTACAGCTGTGTGCTGCGACTGTACGACAAATGATGCAACATCTGCGTGGGTTGCAGTGGGAGGAAAGTTTGCCTTGCCCGCTTTGAGGGTCACGTTGGCTGTGGTGGTAGGGGGATTAGGCCGGTGCAGAACAGGGGCTGCTGCTGTCAGGTGGTGACGTATTGGTGTTAGATCAGCAGCTCGGTAATATTCTGCCGTGATGTCTGGCCAGTGCTTATCGTTGCCAGGAAGCAGAGTTGATGATTTAATGTATCGTCGGGAAGTGTGTCCAGTTCCGATAATCAACCAATCATCCGTCAGTCGGCAGAATGGTCGGTCGAATCTGAGCCAGACCAGAGTACGTGGTCACCGATAATTATCCTAACCATTGACCAATCACAAGCCTCTGCTCTTGCCGGCTGCCGCCCCCGTTAACCTTATTCCCTGCGGGCGGCCAGAATTACGTTAACCGGGGGGGGGACAGATTCTGCCCCCCCCCCCCCCGAGATCTCGAGAACCGCTCGGTTCGATTTCGATGGGATAAACACCATTCGATTTGTCATAAAAAATATAGACTCGAAATTAATTTTGTGTTACAAAAATGGGGAGGCAGGGGCCAAAAAAAATGGAATGTTTTTAAAGGTCATTGTGATCATGTGGTTTGACCGATTTCCATGGAAGAACCCGTTTTAGCTTGAAATGAACAGTTCTTTAATATATCAATAGGCAAGTTCAAAAATGGAAAATTATAGGCGTATTCAGGGGATATAAAGTGGGGTGATTTTCTAATAACAAACATGTGCTGTTCTTGTTTGTTTGGGTGATATGAACGTCAGATGTGTGGGCATTATTTGCAGTAATTTGACAAATGTAATATATTACGCATAGGCGGATCCAGGTAAACAACGTTGGGGCACCATCGGCCTTCTCCTTTTTCATCAGCTTGCTAATTTGAGGGTGGAGCAAACGCATGTTTCGATGGTTATTTACTACGTTGCATACATCTTTGCACACACTAATGCAGGCATGTGCCAAGATCCAAAAAAGATCCAAGATCTGGGTCCTGTTGGATCCTGAATCCTAAGTTTTTATTTTGTCGAAAGATCCTGTGGGTCCAGGATCTTGTTCATCAAATTTGTTACATTTTATATTTGCATCCGAAGGTACCAGAGGCGCACACAAGGGGGAAACACGGGCCCACATGCCCCCTCCTCATGAAATGCGGGGCCCTTCTATGTGGGCCTCTGTCCGGTTGTATTTTTTATATGAACAAAATTCGGATGTATTTTTCCCAATGAAAAGTGAGTTTGTATTTTCTATTTTCATCTTAGCACACCGGTCCAGACTGTCCGCAGCCCGTTACGTAATGCGCCAAATGCATCCGTGAATCCATTCAAGCCTGCGTTCGGTATCTGGAAAATATTTTCCTTTGGATATTCTCCCCTGGATAATTATCGCTGATAATTTTCCCTTCGCGCATTCGGCATCTACTCTGTCGGGGAGAAATTTAAATTGGAAAATTATCGCTCCGCAGAGCGTTC
>JAXIVJ010016995.1:0-27310 GCA_036785665.1 Chirona hameri | reverse complement strand
AGCTATTTGTTTCAACCTGACTACGTTTAATTTTGATTACGTGACCTGCAATGACTATAGCGAGTCATCCTGGTAGCAGCATGTGACTGTCGAATGTTCGACAGTCACATGCTGTCGAACAACCACATTGCCTTTATCACCGCTCAAATAGCCTGCTTTCGTCCACATATTGCCCACTTGTTTTTGCTCCGTTTGTTTTCGGGTACTTACACCAGCTATATTTTAATAATTGACTGTCATATGGCTCGTAATGTAGGTATATTACCGATTGTTTAGCTCAGCTCCGGCTTGGTACCCAGTAAGAGGGCTCTGACTATGTGCGGTTTAGGGCCCTACAAATACTGTGTAAATGTCGGATAGTCGGTGGTTTTGTGCCATGTAAGACCGTCAGTCAGGCCGACAATACCATGCCAGGTAGTTGATTAGATCCTTCATTCTTGCCAATTATGATTCACCGTTGTGTACTGGTTTTCCGCGTCTTCCCAGATCTCACCCCTGCTGGAATGCGGTGATACTGTGCCGCACAGCTTCCGTGTTGGCCGTCACAGTATGGAATGCAGGCAGACTGCAGACGGTTCTCGAGTCGCTCCGCCTTACGATGCCTGTGACTTGCTGGTCACCTTACATGGAGTATGTTGACAGGACTACAGCCAGTGTTGTTAATTTATATAGCAACTGGCATGCTGAGAAACTCAAATCCCTTGATAAACGAATGAATTTGCAATCCCTAAATCCCCAAGCAAAAGCTTCGCTTATATGTGTGTTTCGTCTGCTTGTGACCCTTTCTGACGTTCACCACTCGACTGGTCGCAGGGGGCGGATCCAGGGGGGCGGGGGTCATGCCCCCCCCCCCAAGACCGTTCAAGGGGGAGGGGGCAAACTATCTTTTGGTCCGCCCAAGACGTGAAGTCTAATACATGCTATATTTGCGTTTATAGCACGGAACTGGGCAAATTTGGCCAAATTTGGACAATTTTTGCCCAATTTGGTGTCGCTGCGCGCCGCTGTTTTCCGCTATTCTCGAAAAACCTCAGGGGGGGGGGTCAAAATGACAAATGACCCCCACCAGGGGCGAGGGGGTAATTTATAAGTTTAATAATTATCACGTTTACAGGTGTCCTTATTTCATTATTTCTATCCAGCACCACTTCAGCCAAGCAAGTCTACAACAGAACAATCGGTCCAAATCCATCATTTTTCCCGTATGTCTTTCCCGTCCTTCCGGTTACAACGGCAGAGGCGGATAGGGTGTTAAGTAAGGCGAAGACTGCATCCTCTCTCCCAGCGACAATGACCGACCTCCGGATGACGGAGGCGCTGATCATGTGCGAAGCCCACCGCAAGACCTATACGGGTGACCTATACGGATGACATTATAATGTCATCCGTCAGCGAAGTAGTTGACTTCTTTGCGCGATCGGGAAGTCGCCAGCTAGATTATTTCAAGCTATTGCTGCCTGGCTGGCTGCCGCAGGTTTTTGCCATAGACTGCATGCCAGTAATATGAGAAATGCAGCGTTCACCATAGTTGGTATCGGTTACTTCGTCTGCGTGTGTCGTGCGTATCTATGCGTCCGCCGAGATGCGTAAATGGCCCTCGAGGTCCGGGAGGATGGACATATTTTTTGCAAGAACCTGGCAACGGAAGTTTATCATCCTATCGGTATGCGGTGCATAGATGAGTAGCTAAAGTTGCAAGAAATACATACTGAATTTGACGCCATGATCGTGTCTTCTGTATTATTGTTTTGAATGGTGGAAGTGCGACTGGTGCGATCATGTTTGACGTCCTCGCCTTCAGCTTTTTTATCAGAGCGTAACCGATAACAACGACAAACATTTGTGCAGCGAATTGCGTATTCATTTTTTCCGGTTTACCATTCTTCGGTTTACTATCCGAGATTCGGAGCTGGAATTCTGAAGAAATCTACCATTTATTTGATGCTCTAAGTTCTGTTTTAAATTTCGATGCAAGCTTCTTTCCACTAACATTTTTTTCCATGACCGCAAAAAAAAACTGTTCAAACCTAAGATCCTCTTCTTTTTTGCAAGGGTCCGTCGAACCCCTGTAGCGAACAGTTGTTGGCCCCGAAGACGAACGAATGGATCCGTCCTTGCTCTTAAGGGCAAAGACGGCTTGATTCAGCACACATTTTATATTTTTTCCCCTTGGATTGGGGAACGAAAAGATAGGTACCCCTTTTTCGATATCCCAAAAGGTCGAAAAGCTAAAAGAAACGAAATAATTAGAATTCGTGTGTTTGCAAAATAAAGTGGCCCAAATCCGGAGAGAAATTCGAAATTGGGTGTATCTAGGTACGGTCCGCTCAAACTGGTTGCCCCCCCCCCCCCCCACAAAAAAAGCCTGCTGGATCCGCCTTGACTGGTCATGGTGTACATTGCTTACCTCGTCGCTGCTTGAAGTCCATTATTTGTTCGTTGACATTCTGACATTCAATTTACTGATTGTGAAGACGATTCGACGATTCGACGGTTTGAGTATCGTTTATTTCAATGTGTTTATTGAGTGCTGACGAGTGTGTATAAAGGCGCCACTTAAGTTCAGTGACAGGGACAATAATTATTCGAAACAGAAAACATAACGTTCAAATAAGGACAACCATTACTAAATCAAATACTTTGCACAACTTAATTCATTACTACAAATTGAGTTGCACGCTAAAATATTGATCGCCGATTCATCCTGCATACAGACATCATACAGAAAAGATGTTGACTATAACTCAGAATTATTTACTTGAAAAGCTGTGCACGAAAGAACTATGTATATTTCAGCAACACACGAGCCAACATCGTGCAATGTCAATTCAACGGACCATTCGATCCCAATGCTGTTAATGGTACAACAAGGACCATTAACAGCATTGAAAGTGAATATCGCTTTAGACGGTTAGAATTAGAGAAGAGAAAAGTACGTAAGATATATTTGTCCGTTTAGCATTGTAGTTAATATATTTCTTCATGTTCTGGCTAGTCGGATCCCAAGTTAGGTAAGACACTTAGGCTGCCTTCCATCAATGCACCAACCATTGCATTAAGTGAGTCATGAAACAAGACACAAACAGAACAGAGAGTGGTATGGAATGATCCGGTCGCGGAAATATTATCAGCTAGACATCTTCATTTTTTACTGAACGAATGTGACGTAAATGTGCACGTCTCACATTCTTTTCACGAACAACAGCATGACAATTTGCCGGCCTTTGATGGTGTTCCACTCATCGGTTACAAAGGAAGGCATTAATTGCCTATCACGTAGTATTTTTACGAGGTCGGCATTTTCGATGAACGATAAAAGCGTGCGAGAGTTCCAGCTTCAGTTGGTGTTGTGCTAGCCTCTGATGTGAAGGCCCGCGCTAGAGACATATTTTCTACGGCGACGCAATGTTGCCCAGATCTGAATCTTGTGGTTGTTCAATAGTTGCACTTTGTTGAACACAAACTCCAGTGCCAGAGCACATACACTAGAGAAGCTACACTCATCGGTTACAAAGACTGGCACTCATTGTCTATCACGTAGTATTTTTACGAGACCGACATTTTCGATGAACGATACAAGCGTGCGAGAGTTCCAGCTTCAGTGGGTGTTGTGCTACGCCTCTCATGTGAAGGTCTCGGTGGAGATTTATTTTTCACGGCGACGCAATGTTGCCTAGCTCTGAATCTGGTGGTTTGCAATAGTTGAACTTTGTTGAACACAAACTCCAGTGCCAGAACACATACACTAGAAGCTATAGCAAGAGGTATCAGGATAAAAACCGCAAGCAAACCACCGACGGATAGACGCTGGAAACTTGTGCCGGATTTGCAATCATTGTTTCCTGCCTTCACCCACCTGTTCTTCAGCCGCATAATGATACCAGCCTGGTTCATCTTCAGCATCATCCTGTTGAGGGTTTTCTTCAGCTCACTATGTCCTTTGGACACGGCCATATAAGTGTTGGTTTTTGACGGCACGTTATCCAGCAAGGGCACAAGGTTGCAAGCCTCGCTGCCAAGCGAGAAGTACAGCTTGTTGATATGGACGTACGTCATGACATGCTCTTGAACGGTCCGATGTACGCTCTCTCCCATGATGTCCAACTCTATGTATCCTTCTCCAGTTTGAGTACGCCAGAAAAGTTCTCTTTCAAAGCTGTCGTTGCTGTTTCTCCAGTCGTTCAGTATCCCAAAACCTGGCTCCATGGCGAACATCCAGCCGGGTTGCTCGGAGAACTCCTGAAGACTGCTGATGGGCTTACTCAAAGTGGTGACGGCCAGGTGAGAGATCAGGTTGGCCGTGTAGTTGGAGTACACAAGTATGCCGAGGATCCAGCTGGAGATGGTCACTACCCTGCCGGCCAGCGAGCGCGGGGTGCGGTCCCAGCCCTGGCCCAGCATGGTCATGAAGCTGAAGAACAGACAAGAGCCCCAGCGCATCTCCTCCACCGTCGTCCGCGGCTCCGCCCCCGCGTGGTTGAAGCGGACGGAGACGCGGAGGGCCGCAGAGATGACCAGCAGGGAGACGAGCAGCGTCCACCAGACGGTCATGTCCAGCGGCTTCAGCAGGGACGCGAACATACTCGACCCTATCTCCCTGACGGCTTCAGAACTTATCGGCACGTAGAACGCGTACTGCTCACGCTCCACTGGGACCGCGTCTATGAAATGCACCACTGCAGCGCGATCTGGACGGTGTGTGAGCCAAGATAGCGCCACGTCGGCCCGTCTGCTGGCCAGCTCCCCCACCATGCCCGTCCAGGTGCCGTTCTGATTCAGATACCCGTACCCACCCTCCAACAGGGGCTTGATGCGATACCGCAGCCCCAGCTGCCGCGCCAGGATCTCCCACACCTGGTAGAGGTAGCCGTCGTACCTGAAGGAGCCGTCCTGCTGCTGGTTGATGATGAAGTAAGGCCGGTCGTCTACGGCGGTGACGACCAGTTCCTCCAGGAAGTGGTGCTCGCCAACGTGTCCCAGGGGCTCGCCCGACCGGCACTGACCCACGGACAGCAGACTGCCGATCTGCTCCATCCTTAGGATCGCCCTGCAGTCCGCTCCGGTCGGAGGCAGGGCACTGGAGCCTGCTCCGGTCAGAGGCAGGGCACTTGCGCCTGCTCAGGTCGGATGCAGTGTACTGACGCCTGCTCCGGTCAGTGGCAGAGCACTGGAGCCTGCTCCGGTCAGATGCAGGGCACTGGCGCCTCCTCCGGTCAGAGACAGGGCACTGGCGCCTGCTCAGGTCAGAGGCATGGCACTGGCGACTGCTTCGATCAGAGACAGGGCACGGGCGCCTGCTCAGGTCAGAGGCAGTGTACTGGCGCCTGCTTCGGTCGGAGACAGGGCACGGGCGCCTGCTCAGGTCAGATGCAGTGTACTGACGCCTGCTCCGGTCAGATGCAGGGCACTGGCGCCTGCTCCGGTCAGTGGCAGAGCACTGGAGCCTGCTCCGGTCAGTGGCAGGGCACTGGCGCCTGCTCCGGTCAGTGGCAGGGCACTGGCGCCTGCTCCGGTCAGTGGCAGGGCACTGGAGCCTGCTCCGGTCAGTGGCAGAGCACTGGAGCCTGCTCCGGTCAGTGGCAGGGCACTGGCGCCTGCTTCGGTCAGTGGCAGGGCACTGGCGCCTGCTCCGGTCAGTAGCAGGGCACTGGCGCCTGCTCCGGTCATTGGCAGGGCACTGGTGCCGTTCTGGGATGTCTGTCGCTCGGTAACCAAAAGACGTGCTCAGGTTGATGAGCCATTCATGTCAGACGACCAGCAATCAGCTGCTATTCATATCCGTGTGGTGAACATTTGAGCAACTGTTACTGAATGCGCTCATATTCATTAACCTGTGGTCAATAATTATATGAATGTGATAAATGAGCGATGGATGGGTAAAAGCCAAAATTCACATACATTTGTCGATTTTGTATTTGTCCATATTTTCAACAAATTAAATGCATTCTTCTGCTAGCGCATGAATATGCAGCTCAGTTGTATGAAAATAATTGTATGAAAAATATATCTTCCACTCTGTTTATCGTGATTATGTGCCATACTGCCCTTAAAAATAAACAAACATTGAATAAAAAGGCAACCAAATTGCGGTTAACTTATGCACCCAACGACGGCCTAGTTAGTGGTTGCGACCCTCAATTGCGGCAAGACAGTCTGTATGTATGTATTTATGTATTGACAGTAAAAACACTCTCCGATGCATAAAACGGCTATTCTGAGTGTCGCGTCATGGTTAAAAGGTAGAGGCATGTTAAAAACGACACTCAGCAACATGCATACTAGAAACTAAAATACACTCCATGATCATACATACACACACTCACACAGCTACCGACATAAACATACACGACACCCATCATAAACCATGTAAAAGAGCACCGAACTGACGTTTAAAAGAAGCTAAAGACGCCTCGCGCAGGTCCGGCGGCAACGCGTTGTAGCGCTGCGCTACACTGTATAAAAAGCGTCTCTTGCCGGCTTCGGCAGTCGCCAGATTGGCCCTCACGGCGTGCGACTTCTCCCGGGCCTACGACGTTATCGACCAACAGATGGTACGATTGAAGATGTCACACCACCTCCCACGCTGCCTTTTCTCGTGGATCTTCCACTTCCTGCGGGACCGACGCGCGTGTGCGGAGGTTAACGGCGTGCGCAGCACGAGCCGCCCGTTCCGAGCGGGCTTGCCCCAGGGATCAGTGCTCGCCCCGACCCTGTTCATCCTGTGGTCGGCGGACCTGGTGTCAGCGCTCTGCAGAAAGTCGCTAACACCTCCGTCTTCATGTACGCCGATATTACGGCGACTCTGAGCTACGGCGGCACCATCGAACAAGCCAGATACCACGCCCAACAAGCCGCGGACGTGATGACAAGGTGGGCCAGGAAGTGGAAAATGAAGCTAGCGAGCAGCAAGACACAGACCCTGGTGTTGTCCGTACGGTACGAGGACGCTCGCAGCTTCACACTCAGGGTGGACGGCGCACGTGTCCAGGGAGCACGGCATCTCCACCTTCTCGGAGTGACCTTCGACAGGCAGCTCCACTTCAGAGAACACTGTGTGCGCCTCCGCAAGAGGGAGAAACCGCGGGTGGCCCAGCTCCGTAAGCTGACCGGACGCTCGTGGGGGCTGCGTGAGCCGCAGCTGCGGACAGTCGCCAACGGTTACGTTCGTGGAGCGCTCGAATACGTGGCCGCAGCCTAGCTCCCGGCGGCGTCGTAGTCGCACGTGGAGCTTCTCGAACGGGAGATGCGCGCAGTGGCGCAGGCCGTGAACGGCTGCCCCGTGAGTACACGGAGGAACCCACTCATGGCGGAGGCCGGCATGGTTCCTGTACGGACACGCCGGGAAGTGTTGGCCGCGAGGCTGACCGGAACGGCGGCGTCCCAGAATGCGGAAGAACCCCTCCGCGTGGTCGCGGAAGCGGTGGTCCTGCGGCGCCTCCTGACCACCACCGGGTGGCGAGACGTCGGAGCGGTGGCCGCCGCGCGAGAGCGGGCGTGGGCGGGGTCCCCATGGAGGAGCGACTACACACCACTATCCCGCTGTGGCTGGACTGCAGCGGAGTCAGCATCCGGCTGGACATCGGCGCCGACATCCGGAGGACGGCCCCGGCGAAGTACGCTGGGCGGCCGCCGAGGAACACCTGGCAATCCTGCCGGAGGATGCCGTGTGGATCTGGAGCGACGGATCGGCGGAGGGCGGAGTCCCCGCCGGAGGAGGTGGTGCCCCGATCGCCCTCCCGTCCGGTGCGGAACAAGAGGTGTAAGCGCCGGCTGGCGTGGTATGCAGGAGCATGCGCGCCGAGTCGGTGGCGATACGCGCGGCGCTGGAGGCGGTGCAACAGATGGGGGACCACCTGGGCGATAGCCCGGTGGTCGTATGCACTGATTCCCAGGCCGCGCTCGTCACACTCGCGAGCGGCGCCGGAGTGTAGACGACCGCGCTGGGGGCGGCGATATGGCGTCTCTCCTGGCTACCACGGCGGGGGGTAGACGGGTACTCCTACAATGGGTCCCGGCACACTGTCAACTACTCGGAAATGAAAGGGCGGACGACCTGGCCAGGGGGCCTCCAGCCTTCCACAGAAAGATGTTCCTGTGGACGTCCGCAGCCTCACCAAGGCAGTCGGCAGCGCCGCCTCTCTGGCCTGGCGACGTCGCTAGCATGCATGCCTGTTCAAGCGGATCATGGGAGGCCGGCTCCCGAAGCCGGTCCTCTCCGACGAGCGAGACGGCGCCGTCAATGTGCACCAGCTGCGAGCGGGCCACTGGAGCCGCTCGCAGAGTTATCTGCACCGAATCGGCCGTCAACGGATCCGGGGCTGCCAGCAGTGCAGCGACCTTGCGTTCCCGGCGGCGTTCTGTCAGGTGTGTAGGGAGGAGCCTGACACGCCGGAGCACGTCCTGCTGAGGTACCCCTGCCTGGCGGGCGCTCATCTCCGTATCTTCGGTACTATTCATCCGGACCCGACGCCGCTGCGAGACGGCGTGGCCGTGGCAGCCTTGGCCCGCGGCTACCTAGTTCACCGAGACCCTTCGGGCTACGGTCGGCCGTAGGGCCGAGATGAGAAGACAACAACAACAGCCCTCAATTAAAAACAAAAAAATGGGTCATGTATTTTCAATATTAGGACCTGTTTTGTCTGGCTGTATATAACACTAGGCTTAAGCTTATCATTAAACAAACAAAAAAACATTTTCAAACATATCACCATGAAACAATAATAAAATGGCAATGAAATCGAAAGTTCACCTATACACCCAACGGCCAGGGGTGGTAAAGTGTTCTGTCCTTATGGATAAGGTCGGGACAATATGCTCCTTATCATGAAGTACTCGGGGGTCAAAATGCCAGCAAAAATAATTACAATATAATTTTTGTGAAAATTTACTAAGCGATCATGTCCTTTGAAATACTGATCGTCAAAACCACTTCAGATGTATTATTCACTTAATAATCATATTCATTACGTCAGTATGTATGTACATTTACCTTTTTATTGGCAGTTGCGTTTCAGCTCTTCATTGCCAATAATAATAAATAACATTAACCCTCGCCCTACGGGGGGGGGCCTGACAGCCCCCCCCCTGAGGTTTTTCTTGAATAACTTTTGACACATGGGGTGCATCTTGCTGAAATTTTTGGTAGCTGAGTTTGCAACAAGTATACGTAGGCTGTAATAATTTATTTGAAATTGGTGAAGTATTTAGGGAGATAATAATGTTTTGATGACGTAATGTTATAAAAAAATGAGAAATATTTGAAAAATCGTATAAAACAGAGTTTTAAAGAAAATTGCAAACTCAATTAAAAAAATATACAAAATGGCATTCTCTGTAAAATGGCAATCTCGGATTTTCAAAATTTTGTATTTAGACCTCTAAAATAAAAATAAAACTTTTTTTTGGGGGAAAAATCCTCACAAAATCAAAATTTCCAAAGATATTAGAAAAACCGGAATATTTTTGAGATAACTGAGTATGGACAATACTCATGCCAAATTTCAAAGCAATATCTCCATTATTGACTGAGTGATTGCTTCCTAAGTGTAAGCAACTGATGATGTCATTTTTTTAAACATTTTTGGACAAGATACGAACAAATAGTTACTTTTTTGTATTTTTGAGCCATAACTGGTCTAGAAACATGCCTTTTTATTTACATTTGTCAATTTCTAATTTTGAGGTTTTCTGAAGAGCAAAATCGCTGTTCTGGATGTGGTAGATCCGAGGTCATTCACATGACCTGGAAGGTCACCCGTTGACCTGAACCTAAAAATCGCATACAGTTAGATTCCTCTCATGACAGGCAGCATGCTGGTTCTTACCGCATTGCTCTAAGTTGCTTGGTTTGGTAGTTAACAGGGGGCTGTCAGGCCCCCCCCGTAGGGCGAAGGTGAAAAAAGCTCCCGTAGGGCGAGGGTTAAAACAAAACAAAAACGACTATAAAAAAATCCGGACGGTTGATTCAACACATGGGGTCAGAACCAAACATGCACCTGGGCCTTCAAGAATGGCCTATAATAACATGATCCAGAAGGAATTGGGCTGATATCATGCGTTTCCTCAGAATAGGAAGCATTTTAATATTTTCCCATTGACTTATAATGGGGAGGTCACGTAATTGACCCGACCTTAGGTCACCGATATGAGAAAAAAATCCGAGATAAACGAATTGTAGGTACTATTACCCTTATGAAATCCTGTAAGCACCAAATCGATCGGCCAAAAACTGTGGCTGTGGTAAGACCGCACACTTTTTTGGAGGTGTGGTCCTGTGACCTGGCTTGGTGACCTGACCTGAGATGACCCGTGGTCAAGAATTTTACAATATGTGGGCAATTGATGTCTTAACAGCTGTGCTAAAAACGACGGCGCTGCGCGCAGCCGTTTTTGCTATCCTCGAAAAACCTTAGAGGGGGCGTCTGAACGCCCCACCCCCGGCACGACGCGGGAAATCCGGACAGTCGATTCCCGGGGGCGGGCCGGGGTGCTAGTGCATTTGCAATGGAGGTCCACTGTCAGGAGAGTGGATTTCACTGTCCTGGGACCCCACACCTTTAACTCGAAAACTAAAAGAGCTAGAAAGACGCAGAAAAAAAAACGCTCACAAGCTCTTGACAAGCACATTCGAAAGTACTTAGATGTTATTTCCTCAAGTCAATATTGAGGTCACCAGAGGTCATCAAATGTCAGATTTCAAGTTTTAGGACTTCGCCCCTGAAAGATATCACAGAAACTGTGATAGCTTGGAACAAACGAAAAAAAAACAATGGAAAGCTCTTGCAAAAATTAAATCGCCAATGTATTCCCAATTTTGAGCTCAGGTCAAGAATTGAGGCTCCAGAGCTCATCAAAGGCAAAAAGGATTAAAAAACATTTATCACGAATAGCCTTTTACCTAATAACGACAAGGCCAAAATTTTGACGCCATCGTGCTTGTCTCGTCAAAATACTTCGCCTCATATTAGTGTCTACCAGGTCAGGTCAACTTACAAATGTGACCTCAGGTCAAGGTCAAGTGGTGGTGACTCAAGTAGATCAGGTTGAATATGGGAAGATGTGCCGCGACGAGATAAACACATTGGTGTCGGTTTCACGTCTCTATCGTCATTATGGCGAGAGTCATTGACATAAAACTGTTGGTGACCTCGGATGACCTCGGCTGACCGTGTAGGGGTCACTGAACAAAAATGGCAACTAGGTCATCAAGAATGCTCTATAATAACATGTAACATGATCCAGAAGGAATTAGACTGCTATCTTGCGTCTCCTTAGAATAGGAAGCATTTGAATATTTCCCCTTAGACTTATAATGGGGTGGTCACGAAATTAAACCGACCTTATGTCGCTGATATTAAAAATCCAAGAAAAGCAAATTGTAGATATAGATGACTTTATGAAATCCTGTAAGTGTAAAACCGATCATCCCAAAACTGTGACTGTGGTACGACCACAAGTTTTTTTGGTACGTGGGGTCACGTGACCTGGTCTGGTGACCTGACCTAAGATGACCCGATTATTTGTTTACACTAGAGGCCGGCAATACGATCGGGGCATTGCCTTGGTGTCAAAATCTTAATTTGGTTTTACCCCCTGGAGGGTTTATTTTGCCCCCCTCAGGATCGGAAGCAATTAATGGATTTTGGGCCGCTGTATCGCGCACGTGACCTGCGCGTATCAAGTCTGTGTCTCCAACCGTGTGACCTGAGGAAGCGAAAAAGAAACAAATGTTGGTGCCCACTTTTTGGCACTTGGCACGTGTCACGTGCCATCGATTGATCCGAAAATGCTACCATCATCTGTCTGCTGTTTTGCCGCATCGAACCGTGCCACCCGCGTCGAAATTGGTCCAGCCGTTTGGGCTCCACGTGACAATATGCTCCTTTGGACAGACACACACACACACACACACACACACACACACACACACACACACACACACACACACACACACACACACACACACACACACACACACACACACACACACACACACACACACACACACACACACACACACACACACACACACACACACACACACACACACACACACACACACACACACACACACACACACACACACACACACACACACACACACACACACACACACACACACACACACACACACACACACACACACACACACACACACACACACACACACACACACACACACACACACACACACACACACACACACACACACACACACACACACACACACACACACACACAGACACACACACACACACACACACACACACACACACACACACACACACACACACACACACACACACACACACACACACACACACACACACACACACACACACACACACACGCACACACACACACACACACATACACACACACACACACACACACACACACACACACACACACACACACACACACACACACACACACACACACACACACACACACACACACACACACACACACACACACACACACACACACACATACACACACACACGCACGCACGCACGCACACACGCCCACGCCCACACCCACGCCCACGCCCACGCCCACGCCCACGCCCACGCCCACGCCCACGCCCACGCCCACGCCCACGCCCACGCCCACGCCCACGCCCACGCCCACGCCCACGCCCACGCCCACGCCCACGCCCACGCCCACGCCCACGCCCACGCCCACGCCTACGCCCACGCCCACGCCCACGCCCACGCCCACGCCCACGCCCACGCCCACGCCCACGCCCACGCCCACACCCACGCCCACGCCCACGCCCACGCCGACCCCCACGCCCACGTCCACGCCCACGCCCACGCCCACGCCCACGCTCACGCCCACGGACTACCTATATAAGGGTCTAATAACCCTGCCACAAGCACGTGGTGAGGGTTCCGCACCCGGAAACGGTGAAGGCTGGCAACAATAACACCCGAATTTTTGGAGAACCTTTCGGATGTTATTGAAGCAGTGCGGGGAACCGAATGAACCTACGCGCGCACGCGCACGAGCACGCACCCGCACCCGCACAACGCACACGCACACGCACACGCACACGCACACGCACACGCACACGCACACGCACACGCACACGCACACGCACACGCACACGCACACGCACACGCACACGCACACGCACACGCACACGCACACGCACACGCACACGCACGCTTTTTTCCCCGGACCGGCCTATAGCCACTTTACGGGTGGGGAAAATTACATCTGGCAATTTGCCAGGAAAAGAATTACGTTAACCGGTTTATGTGAACCCGGAGCAAGCTAGGGAGTAGGGTATCTATTTTACGTTAATTGAATTATTCAAAGTAAATTTAATGTCTATCTTACGTTAAGTATTTCGTTTAAAGTCAAAATTAGATAAAACACGAGACACACATACACACACATTTTATTTCATACACACACAGACACACACACACACACACACACACACACACACATTTGAACATACACTTGTGAAATGGTGTCAGTGTTGATGGAGCCGGGGCGCCATCATTGCAGCAACGGGAGGCTGATTGATGTCAGTCCCCTGGCTCCGGCGCCCCGGCGAGACCTGGTTGTGGGATGTATTTTTCTGGGAGAAAAGTCCTAAATAATTTTTAAAAAACAGCGTCTATCGCAAAGGGGAAAAACCTGCTCAGAAAGCCAAAATTGCGCTAGGCAAAAAAACCTGTTATATTTAATTAACTTATCGTGTTTGGTAAAGAAATAAAAGAGAAGGCCAATAAATTCTGGATAATTATCACCTAACAGCGTTTGAAGATTCAATGTGATGCGATTCTGTTGCGTGTATTCAATTATTTTCTGACGTTTGTCGTTGTGTACTGGGCAAGTAATTAGTAAATGTTTAATTGTGTAGCGCGGATAACCTGGGCAGTGTTGGCAATTTGGTGGTGGAAGATTGTCTATAATATAATAATGTGTAATTTTTGTATGACCGAGGCGGAGGCATGCTAATACTGTTTATTTTTATCTACAATTCTGGTGACTGGATGTAAAATGTTGGACTTTTGGCTTGATCGGATGGAGATGAAAATGCGGAGCAGTGTCCCACTCGCGCTGGCGCAATATGCTAAGTTGTAAATTTATATAATTTAAAACGTCTGATACTGGGCTTGGTAGATGGTTTTCTGATGGTAATTCTAGGCTCAATTTCGCTAGTCTGTCGGCTTCCTCGTTTTCCGGGATACCGGCGTGTCCCGGGATCCAGAGGAATTTGATGCTGCTGTTTTTGTTGTTTAAATACTTGATTAGCTGTCTAATTTGAAATACTATCGGATTTCTACAGTCACTAATCGAGGAAATGGCAGAGAGCGAGGCGGACGAATCTGTGCAAATTACGACTTCTTTAAGAATGATAGTTCCGCTGTATATACGCTATACGAGGGCCCGGGGGTGCGCGCCGGGACGGGCAGGAGGAGATCCCTGAAGGGGGTCGGGAGGGGGGGGGGGGGCGGGGTAGCCATCTGAAGGATCGACCGAGCTAAGGGTTAAATTTGGGACCTAACTTTTTACTTTAACTTTGCCACACACGACAGAGCGTGTTGGCAACTGCAAATTAAACTAGAAAAATGAAGGGGACCTAATCCGTGGAGGGGATCTACTGCCAATACAAAATCAATCTAATGAGTCTACCTACCTAAAAATAGCTAAAAGTCTACCTATCTAAGGGTCTAATGACCCTGCCACAAGGACATGGACAGGGTCCCGCACCCGGAAGCGGAGAAGGCTGGCAACAATAACACCCGAATTATTGCAGAACCTTTCGGATGTTATTGAAGCAGTGAGAACGCGCACGCGCACGCGCACGCGCACGCGCACGCGCACGCGCACGCGCACGCGCACGCGCACGCGCACGCGCACGTGCACGCACACGCACACGAACACACACACACACACACACACACACACACACACACACACACACACACACACACACACACACACACACACACACACACACACACACACACACACACACACACACACACACACACACAGGCTCTTCAAATAGTAAATTAGATGACAAGAGAGTAGCAGCACCCCGCAACTTATGACAGTTAATGTTACAATGGTTACACGCAAGACAACCTCAAAACAGGTGTGACGTTATTCAGAAATTACATTGTGCTTATACTACTCCATATATATATATATATATATATATATATATATATATATATATATATATATATATATATATATATATATATATATATATATGTTAGCGTCTGTTGTGGCTAACCGAAACGATTCTTTGATAGTTGAGACTGAACGACAAAAGACAAACTCCTCTACTGATCATCTGCTGTGAGAAATCAGCAGTGTGTACCTAGCTGTACAACTATTCACCATAGCAGTCGTCGCGCTCATAAGCGGCAATTGCCATCAGCCGTACCACTCCGACTGCAGTCTGTAAGCCCACTATTCTGCCATTTCAGGAGAAAAACTCCGGAAACTCGATTTAGCGTACGCTGTTTCCCTTTCATTGAAAACTACTTTACTTTCTTTTATACTTTCGCTTAGGCTTCATTGCTCTTCCCATTCCAAATGGCAACGACGAGCAGGCTGGATATCGCTCAATACAAGCCCATTTACTCTTAGAGAGCATCCACTCAGCTGTGAAAATGATCATGTTTAAAAAGAGCGCCATCGGCACCAGCACCAGCACAGACAGAAGGTCAGCGAAAGATAGTTCCTTGAAACTTTCCGGATGGTTACAAGTACTCTCTTCAGTTTCCAGCCAGGATTTCTTGAGTCGCCCGATAATGCCTGCTTGGTTCAGCTTCTGCATCATCCGTTCGATGGCACGTCGCAGCTTATACTTTCCCTTGGCTATAGCCATGTAGTTGTTGGCCTTTACTGGCAGCTCATCTAGCAGCGGCACGATGGAGCATGCCTCGTCCCCGACTAAGTACGGCAGCCGGCCGAAGTCGATGAACGTCATGACCTTCTCCTGGGTGACGCGACGGAGACTCGGTCCGGTGACGTTGAGCCTGACGTAGCCCTCGCCGGTGACGGTGCGCCTGTACAGCCCTCGCTCGTACACGTCCCTGCTGCTCTTCCAGTCGTTCAGCACGCCGTAGCCCGGCTCGATGGCGAGCAGCCAGTCGGATTGTTCGGAAAACTCCTGCAAGGTCTTCATGGGCCGGTCCACGGTTGAGATGGTCAGCTGGGAGATGAGGATGGCGGTGTAGTTGGTGCAGATGAGGATGTCCAGGATCCAGCTGCAGAACGTGACGGTGCGGGCGGCCAGAGAGCTGGGCGTGCGGGACCAGCTCTGACCGACCATCGACATGAAGCTGAACAGCAGACAGGTACCCCAGCTCATGTCCTGCACCGTGTGCCGGCTCTCCGCCGTCGGGTGGTTGAAGCGCGTGGAGACTCTCAGCAGCACTGACGTCACCAGCAGGGAGGCAAGCAGCAGCCACCACACGTCCATGTCCAGCGGTCTCAGCAGGGAGTTGAACATGTCCGTCCCAAACTCCGGAATGCCTTCGAAGCTCTCGCGAATGAGCAGAGTAGCCTGATCTTGCACGACCGCCACAGTATCGATGAAGTCCACCACTGCTCTGCGATCCGATCGATCGAGGATACCAGTGAGGGCCACATCAGCGCGTCCGTAGGCCAGCTCGCCCAACATTCCGAGCCAGGTGCCGTTCGTATCCAAACTGCCATATCCGCCCCCCAGCAGCGGCACTATCCTGTAGCGAAGCCCCAGCTCGCGTGCCACAATCTTCCACAGTTCGTACAGATAGCCTTCGTATCTGTAGGAGCCGTCTGGCTGCGGGTGTACGAAGAAGTACGGCGGGTCCTGGATGGCCGTGACCAGCAGCTCCCGGTCCAAGGCCAGGCCGCTGAGTGTCTCGGCGGACTCGTTTGACCAGCTCCTGCCCACAGCGAGGAGACTTCCGATTCGCTCCATGGTGGTGCGGGGAGTGGGACGGCCGCGGGGTGTCGGCTGCACCCTGGGCACGAGTGGGACGGCCGCGGGGTGTCGGCTGCACCCTGGGCACGAGTGGGACGGCCGCGGGGTGTCGGCTGGACACTGGTCACGCAGTAACCAATTACTGTCACCCGTTCGGACACGCGCTATTGACGGGCTGCTGGAGGCCGCCCACGGGGAGGGCGTGCCGGACAAGGGGCGCACATTCAGCGTTGTTAATGATGTCAATCGATGAATGGACAATGTTGGCACGTCATGTTTTCCACCAAGCGGAACACTGGATATTCCTCATGCCTTTCTCAGGCACGACAGTTCCATAGTCACCAGTACTTGGCGAACAATCGCAGACATTTGGCGATGTTCTGTTTGTAAAAAAATGCATTCTAATGAGGAAAGACTAAGCTATCTAAATGTGTTGGTCAAACTTAAATTGTATCGACTTGTGTGTTTCAGTTGACTCTTCTAGCATGTAAATGTTGATACTACTTCAATGAAATATGACTGTCTGCGATCAGGCTGCATATTTCAGACCGTTCGCTGGCCGGTATTCGCTGCAGGGTACGAGACAGGAGACGTCTTCATTGCAGCAAAACCAGACGCTGAAGACCCAACCAAGGAAAATATCGGGTTTGAATGAACACGTGAACAACACCAGCACCAGCCGGTGATATATTTTCCATAGTTCCTCAGCCATGGATTGACTTCACAATACTCCTGCGACTGGCCTGTTCTCACCGGAAAAAAGGAGCTGCGCCGGGTGCAGCAACACCAGCCTCCGACTCGCACCTTAGTGTCGAGATACAATGGATGTCTTGACGCTGTTCAGTTTGGATGTCTTGACGCTGTTCAGTTATGAGTAAAAATGAGTCGAATCACGTTAAGCCGTGTGGGTGTTCTCACACGACATTCGCTTCCTCAGTGCTGCCGTTCTAAAAGTCAATATATTGACGCATGCGATAATCGACCAAGATAAGATTGTTATGTTACTCTGTTCCTTAGTAGCTTCGTTTGCCGTTCTCGTTAAGTAATGACTACGCATTTTGGCCTTTGTAAAATCGTTGCCGTCCGAGTCTCTTTTAGCTAGTCAACTTTTTAATCATGTTGTATTTAGTCAAACATTGTTTTGGAAAGCCAAATTTTCCTAGGATTATGAGGGATAGTGCTGCAAATATCGTGTTATCCACATCATGCAAAATGCATTCGATTCATAAAAGCCACTACGTTTTTTATAAGGCATTCATGAAAAATAGGAATATAATGGATAAAGAGGTTCAAATGCAAAATTTGTTTTGGTAACAAAGCTTTCGGCTCCGAGAGCCTTGTTCACTGTGTTACGTAACATAAGCAAAACTGAGTAAAAGCTTGGTTATTTTTCCTATATTTGATGATTAATGAAGAACTCTTCCCTATCACAATGTAAATTCACCCGCAGCCTAAATGCCAATCATTGACCTCAAGCGTCAGTTTTCCTTGTAGCATATGGGAGGGCCTTGGCATGACTTAAAGGAGGTAATGACCTTTTGATTTTGTCTGCATTATCTGATACCACATGTATGGTATTGAATTGATCGTAACTCAATTTATAAGTGAAATGGCAACTTTTTTATTTAAAAATTAAATTTGGGGAAATTTAGAAGCAGGTACTTGTACAATTTCTCGGAGGGAGGTGATGGACAGTATCAAATCTTCACAACATTGAAGCGTGACACACACTTTTGATTCCATCTGAAGATATTGTTTATTTGTAAAAAATGCATGGAGACAATAATTGTACCTATAGATTGTTTCTATGAAATAATAAGTGCATGGGCGACCAAAGTGAAGATCAATATTCGTACACCAAAAATGAAGTGATAAAATTGACGTTTGAGTTTAAGTGGATCGATGTCAGCAAATAATTAAGTGACATCAACATTTATTGCGTTGTTATATTCAAATGCTACGAACGAACTGCATGCACCAATAATGGGGGACGTCGCCAAATAGATTGTTTCGACGAAATGCCAAGGGTAAGGGCGATCAAAGTGAAGAGTAATTTTTGAGCACTTTAAATTAATACAAATGAAAGTTTGACCTTCAATAAACCCATAGCAGCATTATTTATGACACATTTCATATTTATTGAGCGATTCTAATGAAATATATATCAATAACGAGCAGGGAAAGCTTGCAAGTACCAAAAATGTGTTAAAGTACTTCCCGAGTACCGTGGTTTTCAGCGTGGAGCGCTTAGCCATTTCAATTTTAAATAACTTCGGTAGAGACATTAAAATATTTAATGCGAATGGATTTGCATTTAAGTTGACCTCTTCCAATTTCAATTGCTAACTCCATTTTTGTTGAAAAGTCACTATTTCCCTTTAAAGCCACTAAACGCATGCGAATGGCTTTCAGAGCAGCGAATACACGAGAAATGGTTGATTTAATGAAAATTGAAGCGTCACATTTCGTTTGTTTTGCAAAATTCTGCGTCATCGAGTCAACTTCTCTGTAGTTTTGTTCTTTTGCTGATTATATATCGAAGAATGTAGGCATTATCGAATTTGTCCCACATAACAAATATGTTTAAATGTTGCAACTTTTAATATGAATGTGAATATGTGAGCTTCTTGCTATGCTATTGTTCGCAAACATGTTTAAATAATTTGGGTCGAGTTTTAATAAGGATGTCAGGATGGCACGATGAATGATGTCCGTTTCAAAGGAATTTATGGGGCAACACAAAACAAAGGATAAGGATCGCCACTTCTCCAGAGGCCGGGCTTACATTTTGGGCAGGCTCTGTGATCTCCGGTCTCTGTGATTGGTTATTCTCTGAGAGGCAAAAATTTGGGTACCTATATGTTTGCCATACCATTAATATAGAATATCCCAAATAAACGGAACTGTAACTGAGCGTTGTATAACCGATCCGACCACTGGCATATTTCACTGATATCACTGATATTTCACTGATATCACTGATATTTCACTGATATCACTGATATTTCTCTGATATCACTGATATTTCACTGATATCACTGATATCACTGATATTTCACTGCTATCAGTGATATTTCACTGATATCACTGATATTTCACTGATATCACTGATATTTCACTGATATCAGTGATATCAGTCATTTCACTGATATCACTGATATTTCTCTGATATCACTGATGTTTCACTGATATCACGGATATTTTGCTGATATCACTGATATTTCACTGATATCACTGATATTTCGCTGATATCACTGATATTTCACTGATATCACTGATATTTAACTGATATCACTGATATTTCACTGATATCACTGATATTTCACTGATATCACTGATATTTCACTGATATCACTGATATTTCACTGATATCACTGATATTTCGCTGATATCACTGATATTTCACTGATATCACTGATATTTCACTGATATCACTGATATTTCACTGATATCACTGATATTTCACTGATATCACTCATATTTCACTGATATCAGTGATATCAACATTTCACTGATATCACTGATATTTCTCTGATATCACTGATATTTCACTGATATCACTGATATTTCAGTGATATCACTAATATTTCACTGATATCACTGATATTTCACTGATATCACTGATATTTCACTAATGTCACTGATATTTTGCTGATATCATTGATATTTCACTGATAAAACTGATATTTCACTGATATCACCGATATTTCACTGATGTAACTGATATTTCACTGCTATCACTGATATTTCACTGATATCACTGATATTTCACTGATATCGCTGATATTTCGTCGATATCACTGATATTTCAATGATTTCACTGATATTTCACTGATATCACTGATATTTCACTGATATAACTGATATTTCACTGATATCACTGATATTTCACTGATATCACTGATATTTCACTGATATCACTGATATTTCACTGATATCACTGATATTTCGCTGATATCAGTGATATCAGTCATTTCACTGATATCACTGATATTTCTCTGATATCACTGATATTTCACTGATATCACTGATATTTCGCTCATATCACTGATATTTCACTGATATCACTGATATTTCACTGATATCACTGCTATTTCACTGATATCACTTATATTTCACTGATATCACTGATATTTCACTGATATCACTGATATTTCACTGATATCACTGATATTTCACTGATATCACTGATATTGCACTGATATCACTGATATTTCACTGATATCACTGATATTTCACTGATATCACTGATATTTCACTGATATCACTGATATTTCGCTGATATCACTGATATTTCACTGATATCACTGATATTTCACTGATATCACTGATATTTCACTGATATCAGTGATATCAGTCATTTCACTGAATTCACTGATATTTCGCTGATATCACTGATATTTCACTGATATCACTGATATTTCACTGATATCACTGATATTTCACTGATATCACTGATATTTCACTGATATCACTGAAATTTCACTGATATCACTGATATTTCACTGATATCACTGATATTTCACTGATATCACTGATATTTCACTGATATCACTGATATTTCACTGATATCACTGATATTTCACTGATATTACTGATATTCGCTGATATCACTGATATTTCACTGATATCACTGATGTTTCACTGATATCACTGATATTTGCGCCACCCGGCCCTCGTTCCACGCACCGTCATATAATACTAGGTAAAGCGGAAATGTCGCTTCAGCTCAGGGCCAATGGGAGGCAGTTTGTCAGCTGGCTAGTTTGTATTAAATATTCTACTTAACGGTACTTTGTCATAAACCCTTATTTTAAACTTCAATTACCAAAAGCACATAACATCGATAGCTGTTACAAATTACAGAAAATAGGTTTCGCTAAGGCTGCAATGCTGAGGAATAGACCTTACGGAGCTAAGGTGGCAATACTGAAGAAATAGGCCTTACGTAGCTAAAGTGGCAATGCTGAAGGAATGGGAGCTTGTTGGCGTATAACTTGGCGCACGACAGACAAGTAAGTCACCGCCATTAATTGCTGTTAGTTTTGTTTACAAATCTGATTCAAGGATAGCCTTTTGCCGGTATGTCGTCACAACTCATTTTGGTGACTAAGGTTATTGTGATGTCACATGTAAAAAATAAGAATATTATGTAATTTATAACCAATTTGTATTTTTTCGCCAATAACGAATGCCAGAACTATAATTAGGACACTCGTTTTCATCATTGCACGTACTTTTCCCAAGGTGAAATATTCCTCCGCACGTACCAAATACACATAGGCTAGTCCGCATAGTGCATGAATGGCGCTAATACAACGCCATGTTTCGACCCCCCCCCCCCCCCTGATCTGATCAAAGCGTGTGGGTGTTTTGTCGGTGCAGCCGGCATGACTATCGTATGTATCGTGTACCCGTGGATCGGTCATCGGGGACAGTATGTCACTGGATCGGTGAGCGTGTGTCGGTGTCCGACTAGGCCAACAGTTGGTCGGCTCGGGGAATGTATGTCACTGGATCGGTGAGCGTGTGTCGGTGTCCGCCTAGGCCAACAGTTGGTCGGCTCGGGGACAGTATGTCACTGAATCGGTGAGCGTGTGTCGGTGTCCGACTAGGCCAACAGTTGGTCGGCTCGGGGACAGTATGTCACTGGATCGGTGAGCGTGTGTCGGTGTCCGACTAGGCCAACAGTTGGTCGGCTCGGGGACAGTATGTCACTGGATCGGTGAGCGTGTGTCGGTGTCCGACTAGGCCAACAGTTGGTCGGCTCGGGGACAGTATGTCACTGGATCGGTGAGCGTGTGTCGGTGTCCGACTAGGCCAACAGTTGGTCGGCTCGGGGACAGTGTGTCACTGGATCGGTGAGCGTGTTTCGGTGTCGAACTAGTCCAACAGTTGGTCGGCTCGGGGACAGTATGTCACTGGATTGGTGAGCGTGTGTCGGTGTCCGACTAGGCCAACAGTTGGTCGGCTCGGGGACAGTATGTCACTGGCTCGGTGAGCGTGTGTCGGTATCCGACTAGGTCAACAGTTGGTCAGCGGCTGTCTAATGTCGCTGGATCGGTGAGCGTGTGTCGGTGTCCGACTAGGCCAACAGTTGGTCGGCTCGGGGACAGTATGTCACTGGCTCGGTGAGCGTGTGTCGGTATCCGACTAGGCCAACAGTTGGTCGGCGGCTGTCTGTTGCACTCTCAGCTGCCTGATCTCCGGGTAGCCAGCTCCCCAACTCTCCAGTCACCTTCTCACCAGACATGGAGCGTATCGGCACCCTGACGTCCGTCGGTCGGCCGTGGACAATCCAGCCGTCTAACCCCTCCAGCAGCGGCGTCCTGGGCAGAGTGCTGCGTCTTACTGCGGTGCATGGCTCTCCGTACCTGTGCATCAATCAGCTAGCAGACGGCTCCTACCGGTACGACGGCTATCTGTACCAAGTCTGGCATATCGTCGCGCAGGAGCTGGGCCTCCGCTACCGCATCGAGCTGCTGCTGGAGGGCGCCTACAGCCTTCAGCACGCCAACGGAACGTGGACGGGCATGGTGGGGGAGCTGGCGTCTGGTCGGGCCGACGTAGCCCTCAGCTGGCTCATCAACAGTCCGAACCGCAGCGTCGTAGTGGATTACATCGACTCGGTGCCAGTACAGCAGGCGCGAAACTCGTTCTACGTGCCCCAAGGCCACCGAGAGGTGCTGAGCCTCAACGAAACAGATTTTACCTCAACGAAACATGCTCACAAGATGAAGTTGAAGAAGTAGAGGTGGAAAACACGGTTAACACAAGAGCGGCGCCAGGGCCAAGTCAAATAACTGCGCTCACCTAGCGAGTGTTTTGCGGGACCCAGAGTTCCAAGACACTAGTAAATGCATACTACTAGCCCCGTTTACATAGCAGTTTCAAAACAGTGAAACATTGGTCACTAATAGTGGAGCATGAAGGATTCTTTCACCATCACATGATCACGATTACGGTGCCAGTGCGTCAATTTACCGTCTGCTGTTATGTATCACATTGGTCGTATGGTTGTTGCAGCCTGGGTATTGCCTTTGTTGGTGTTGTTTCCGTCGTATTATACAGAATTCACGTCAGGTGCTGGTCGCGAAAATAAGTGCCCCCTAACTTGGCTAAAATAAGCTCCTCCCACGTTTCGAGCTGTATGACTTACGGTACGGTGCACGACACAGCGGGTCATTTTTAGGCACCGCAAGCACTTTTTAGATGCCTGCGGCATGTACTATGCGGCATGCGAACATATGTGCGACAAAATACTAATGACAGCGCCGGTATATTGGTGGAACATTGTGTTATTGGTTGTGTTGTTGTATGGTACCGGTATGATATTTTCCGGAGATCTTGCAGCTCTAATTCTTATTCGTGAAAAAGCGGCAACTACCGTCGGAAAAAGTAAATCGGTTGCGCATATGGAAGCATAGCAGTCTTCGCAAAAGCTGCTACGCTACCAAATGAAGGTCAAAATGTCGGGAGAAAAAATACTCCGCTCTGGATGTTTGTGCTCTTAACAGTACTTATAAAGCACGATTTCGAAATAAAAGGAACCAAGATCACTCTTACACCATGTTTGAGCAAATTGGATCAAATCTCAGTCTGTAAGAGTGATCTTGGTTCCTTTTATTTCGAAATCGTGCTCTATAAGTACTGTTAACAGCACAAACATCCAGAGCGGAGTATTTTGTCTTCCGACATTTTGACCTTTATTTGGTAGCGCAGCAGCTTTTGCGAAGACCGCTACGCTTCCATATGCGCAACCGATTTACTTTTTCCGACGGCAGTTGCCGCTTTTTCGCGAATAAGAATTAGAGCTGCAAGATCTCCGGGAAATATCATACCGGTACCATACAACAACACAACCAATAACACAATGTTCCACCAATATACCGGCGCTGTCATTAGTATTTTGTCGCATATATGTTCGCATGCCGCATAGTACATGCCGCAGGCATCTACAAAGTGCTTGCGGTGCTTAAAAATGACCCGCTGTGTCGTGCACCGTACCGTAAGTCATATAGCTCGAAACGTGGGAGGAGCTTATTTTAGCCAAGTTAGCGGGCACTTATTTTCGCGACCAGCACCTGACGTGAATTCTGTATAATACGACGGAAACAACACCAACAAAGGCAATACCTAGGCTGCAACAACCATACGACCAATGTGATACATAACAGCAGACGGTAAATTGACGCACTGGCGCCGTAATCGTGATCATGTGATGGTGAAAGAATCCTTCATGCTCCACTATTAGTGACCAATGTTTCACTGTTTTGAAACTGCTATGTAAACGGGGCTAATATGTTCAACTATTTTGAAATTGCTATGTAAACGGAGCTATGTGGCTAATTTCCGTACAAATTCCAGCACAGCGGTGTGCGATCATGTCGCCCCGAGGATATGCCATATTTCAGTTGTATCTCATTTAGCATAGTTTGGTGACGTTTGTGTGCATGCTTGTGCATGTTTGTCAATATTTATGAGTGCACTTGTGCTTTAACATGGGACCATATTAGGGATGGGGAAGATGTTTAGGGACAATGTCCCCAGTGTCGCCAGTGGTGGCGACGCCCATGTTGATGTCTGGCACTGACAGCTCGTCAGTCTTTATAATCATCGAACCAGCAAAAAAGGTGTTTGTGGTAGGACAGAGGGCATAGTGAGCGCAAAAAATGCTCAACGATTATCGCCTGTCATTTCTTTGACGAGCGATCGTCGGACGGGAGCAGGCATGTGGCGGTTTGGATGGTATGAATGGCTGGTGAAGGTGGATTATCGATCCATGTCAGTTACCTCTACGTCGTGGTGGAACGGAGCAAGGTGCCGCGCTTAGGGAGAAACGGAACAAGGTGCCGCGCTTAGTGAGAAACGGAACAAGGTGCCGCGCTTAGGGAGAAACGGAACAAGGTGCCGCGCTTAGGGAGAATTCGGTTCTGTCCTTCATTACTATTCACTTGAATGTTTGTGCTGTAATTTGCGTTTGCGTGCCTACTTGTTTGGTGTCTACAACAATACAACACCAATGGTAGGCTTATTTATTTATTTATTGCACATGTCAAATATATCCAATGTGAAATGAATATTACATGTTTTCGTCAAATAGCACAAAACAGGAATAACTAGAATGGAGAAGTGAATAAACATGTGCACATCACACATGACACTCACCCTCGCAGCATTGTCGAGATGTCGGCAACAATGAACGGGTCATCAATCGGCAATGTGTGCTGTGTTGTGTTGTGTTGCTTGGGCGTTTTTCCGAATGATGTCCGTACGCTGTTAGTTTGCTGTAGTCAGGGTCAGGGTTTGCTGTGGTCAGGGAGTTGCTGTGGTCAGGGAGTTGCTGTAGTCAGGGAGTTGCTGTAGTCAGGGAGTTGATGTAGTCAGGGAGTGTATTAGTTTGCTGTGGTCAGGGTTGTGGAGTTGGTGGATTTCATAGATTCCTGCAGTAGCTTGAAAGCAGTCGAAATAACTCGACTCTGACTCCGACAGGGAGCTGACGTTGAGACCAGATGAGGCGATTGGAAATTAGAGATAGTTGCAGGACACATTTAACATGTAAATTTGAAATGCACAGCAAATGCCAGCATCTCTAGCCAATTCACTTGCACTACAGACTGGTACTTGTTTGTGATACAGAATCGATCACGAATCCTTAAACCTGCGAACATGGGTGGTAAAGTGCAGGGGCTCCGCCACGCCTTTGAAATTGGGGGGGGGGGGGGGGGGGGGGGCTTGGGACGGGATTGAGCAGAGTGGTCGCCGTCAGCGAAAAGTTGTTGCCCGGGGGAGGGGGGGGGGGGGGGGATGGAACGTCAGCGAAAAGTTATTGAGCGGGAGGGTGGAGCGTCAGCGAAAGCTTGTTGAACAGGGGAAAGGTAATAAATACTAAGTACAGCCAGTGGTGTCGATTTTGCAAAACGATTGGGGGGGGGGGGGTCCAAACAAGGACAGATCCAAAGAGGTTAATATCAGCGTCATGGCTTCCCCAAACGACTGAATTCGGCAAAAAAAACACATTTGATGTTTGTAAGAGAAACTATAAGGAATGGGTGCAAATTAGTTTGTTTTAAATCAGTTCTAAAAAAATAAACAGTCATATGAGTCTTCCTTTGCGTTGTACGGCGCCTCAAACCAAAATTTTAGGCCGAGCATACGACCGACCATTTTTCATTGTTTTGTTTTGTGTTATACATATTTTGATGGGATGGATTTCCGAGACCAGGACCCACGCTAATCTAAGCTTGTTGGGCGGGCCCTGACCCCACCATCCGATCGTGCAATTTCAGTCACCGACAGAATTTAGAGGCGAAAGTTTAACGTCCCCTAACGACTGAGGACGGTCCGCCCGGCTTGCTTCAT
>JAXIVJ010016994.1:0-27313 GCA_036785665.1 Chirona hameri | reverse complement strand
ATATATATATATATATATATATATATATATATATATATATATATATATATATATATATATATATATATATATATATATATATATATATATATATATATATATATATATATATATATATATATATATATATATATATATATATATAATATATATATATATATATATATATATATATATATATATATATATATATATATATATATATATATATATATATATATATATATAAAAATATATATACAACACACTGTGTAGACAAAGCTTGGGTCTACACAGTGTGTTGTATATAATGTATGTTACAGGCAATGTTAAGAATCAGGCATTCCATAGAATGCCTAGGTATTCTATAGAATGTCAAACGGTCAGGCATTCTATAGATTGCCTAGGCATTCTATAGAAACCCCAGCCAGTCAGGCATTCTGTAGATTGCCTAGGCATTCTATATAATGCCTAGCCGGTCAGACATTCTATAGATTGCTTAGGCATTCTACAGAATGCCTGGATTTGTGCGTTTTGTACATGACCTATTATATTAAACAAGACATAACATGGCGTTAGTCTTAATGCGCCTGTCACAAGGAGAAACAGGCCTGTTTCATAAATAAAACTGCAGCCCTTACTAGCTAAAAAAAAACGTTCCATCGAAGAAGGTAAAAGATCATAGTCACCATTGCTAGATACAAAAAGTGTCGATGTCAGTAATTATTACCGCTTTTCGGATGCCTGAAAAGCTGGTATTGAAAGCAGCGCAAATACATTTTCGTTTTCCCTTGATTTAATTTGAATCGCGCGAAATTCCAAGCAAGAAGTAGGTAACTAATTTTCAACATAGACTGATCATAAAACTTTAGTAGAGAATTGATCCCTAACACACGATTGTTAGCTCTATGCTCTCTACCCTATTCCCTGGCGGCCAGAATTACGTTAACCTGCGGGGGGGGGGGGGGGCAGATTCTGCCCCCCCCCCAGAGATCACGAGAACCGCTCGGTCGATTTCGATGGGGAAAACGCTATTCGATTCGTCATGACAAGATCTCTCTTTTTAGACCTCGACATTTTTGTTTTGCTCAAAAATGGGGGTCCAGGGGGCAAACAATCCGAAAATGTTGGGTGTTTTTTTTAAAGGTCATTGCCGCCATGCGGCTCGACCGATTTGCATGCTCCAAACGTTTTTGAGCTTCAAATGTACTGGTCTTTAATATTAAAAAAAGGCGTATTCAGGGAATGTAAAATGGGGGTATTTTCTGGAGAGAAAAAAAAATGTGTTGTTAGTGATTGTTTGGGAAGACATGAACGTCACATGTGGGCATTATATGCTGTAATTTGTTAAATTTGATATATTGTGCATAGGTGGATCCAGGAGAAAAAACATGGGGGGGGGGCACCATGCGCGTAATGCTTTTATCATCTTACTAATTTGAAGTTGGACCTAATTTGAGGGTGGGTATCGCCTCCCATTTGCATTTATCCTGAGTGCGCCTCTGCCCAAAAATATGTACAATTCCAGTATCTATGATGCATATTGCATTCAAATGATTTCTGACGCATTTATTGCACTGCAAACCACGAAGGAAGTATGCGCCGCAAAACCGCATTCGTAACACCCTCACCAAAACAGGAGCCTGGAACCGCCTTTGCCGAACCGATTTTTTTTTAAAAAAAATTGACATGACACGCGCCATTCAATTTTGGGAAAAGTCACAAAGTTTCAGGATATTAGGCCTAACGGTTTAAAACGGGCAAGTGTAAAACCGCCGGGGGGGGGGGCAGAATCTGCCCCGCGGGGAATAGTGTTAAGAGCTAACTATTTTGCACAAAAAGAAAGAATTACAGCCCAGCCAAAGAAAACATATAATTGGAAGTATGCTGCTTTGGGTCACCTTTCAGAAAATTCAGTTGGATATACTGAAGTCGCATACACATTCTTTTACACAAAAATGTTATAGCTAACATCTTGTTTTAGTTCTAACAAAGTTGCGTTTGATAAGTTAACGGTAGCTATATTTATGAACAGTCCTAGTAGCCCCGCTCAGTCTCGTTCGCCACTGGAAGGCAGTTGTACCGGCATGGTGATTTGGACCAGACATGTGCCTGGATCCAGGGATCCAGCTGAGATCGGGATATCTATGTCCTGTATCCCAGGATCCACATGGGACACCAGATCCAGGCACACAATAGGCCGAGGGATCCACAAATATTCCAGGTCCTGATATATTTTGAGACGAGGGATCCACAAAGATCCCATATCCTGAAGCATTTTATGCCGAGGGATCCAGGAGGATCCCAGATCTTCATGCATTTTACGCAGTGGGATCCACTGGGATCCAAGATCTTCGTGCATTTTATGCCGAGGGATCTATTGGGATCCCAAATCTAACTTGGGGATCCAGGCATAAGTGTGATTTCGTCTATTAACCCTATTTGTAACAGGCTCCTGGCTACCCCTATTTGTAACAGGGGGGGGGGCGGATTCCGCCCCCCGGAGATCTCGAGATCTACCCGTCCGATTTTCACAAATGAAACGGTGTTTGGTTCCCCTCAACACGTTCGACATTTCTAAATAATAATAAAATCTAAATTTTGATAGGGGGGCAACAGAGGGGCAAAAACTACAAATTTTAGTGGTATTTTTGATCCAACATAGCTTTCACGTTTATCGACCGATTTTAACACAACAAATACGAATCGATAGAGATTGAACTGGAAATTGATATATGATGGTCGCGTTTGAAAATTCAAAAATCATAGGCGTGTGCAGGCCACTCAATATGGGGGTGAAGTAAATGCGTAATAGAACCATTTTTTATGTGTTTTTTTTGATAAATGAAATGGTATGTGATTGTGACATTAGAAAAAACAGTTAAAAATCATATTTTTGCCGTAGGCGGTACCAGGTTAGTGAAAAAGGGAGGTCAAATTGGAAAAAAAATATTAACCGCAGACAGGTTGCTACCCAGGACTATAAATATGTTACTGATCATAGATAGTTTCTTTTTGCATGTTGTACTTCATCATAGGCGTATCCAGGATCCAAGCTGGGGCGGCGCAAGACCTTTTGATAAGTATATTATCCGCTATTATGATACTAACTAGTCAACAGTGACTATTTCACTTACAACTTCAATTAACATTGCTTACCCCCTTTTACCCTACCTGGACTCGCCTATTATCTTAAAATCGTTCGTAGAGTAGCCTGTGATGCGTGTTTCATCCGGAAACTGCAGTATGTTATGTCATTGTACGCCCATGCCTCTTAGTTTCCTTGCAATACTATGACCCCCTTTCTTCCATTCCTGAGCGCGCCTCTGCACAAAAATGACTGTATTCCCTTTTCTGGCTTCATATGTGCATATATCATTATAAGCTAACCGTCTATTGCGCCGTTATCGCTGGCATATCGTTATCACCATGCCAGTCACCCCCCCCCCCCTTTTCATGTGCATGAACACGCCCCTGAAACTTTATATGTAATAAATTATGCAAATAATGGACGCAGAAGCTATCTTTTACATCTTGATAACTATACATGCCCCTTACATTGCTGTATTTGCTTCCCGCCAAGCATTGAATACTTCCTGGACCCCCCCCCCTTTCAAGCCCCTGAAACCGCCTCTGCCATGCAATTTTTATGATATTCCATTAACATCAACTAATTTGCACTTGTTGCAATCACCGTAAACCGATGTAACTCCTTCATACTTGAGGCAGTTGGCAAGAAACCGTGAATATCGCTTTTCCGTATTATCGCCAAATATCGCCTCCGAACCCACCCAAAACTGTGCCCTGGAACCGCCTCTGTTCAGGTTAAGAACTCAAAATTTTGACTCCAAATGCGGTATTCAATTCTATGAAAAGTCCCAAAATTGCATGAGCCTGCTCCCAGTGTGTCCAAGTGTACAAGTATATGGAAAATGTTTAGGTATCATATCTATAGAATGCCTGACCGGCCAGGGATTCTATAGAATGCCTAGGCAATCTACAAAATGCCTGACCGGCCAGGGATTCTATAGAATGCCTAGGCAATCTACAGAATGCCTGACCGGCTGGGTACTCTTATAGAATGCCTAGGCAATCTACAAAATGCCTGACCGGCTGGGTATTCTATAGAATGCCTAGGCAATCTACAAAATGCCTGTCCGGCTGGGTATTCTATAGAATAACTAGGCAATCTACAGCATGCCTGACTGGTTAGGCATTCTATAGAATACCTAGGCATTCTATAGAATACCTAGGCAATCTACAAAATGCCTGACCGGCCAGGGATTCTATAGAATGCCTAGGCAATCTACAAAATGCCTGACCGGCCAGGGATTCTATAGAATGCCTAGGCAATCTACAGAATGCCTGACCGGCTGGGTACTCTTATAGAATGCCTAGGCAATCTACAAAATGCCTGACCGGCTGGGTATTCTATAGAATGCCTAGGCAATCTACAAAATGCCTGTCCGGCTGGGTATTCTATAGAATGACTAGGCAATCTACAGCATGCCTGACTGGTTAGGCATTCTATAGAATACCTAGGCATTCTATAGAATGCCTAGGCATTCTATAGAATGCCTGCTTCTTCACAGTGCCTGCAACATATACTCGTATGTTACAGGTAGTATACTCGTATGTTACAGGTAGTATACTCGTATGTTACAGGTAGTATACTCGTATGTTACAGGTAGTATACTCGTATGTTACAGGTAGTATACTCGTATGTTACAGGTAGTATACTCGTATGTTACAGGTAGTATACTCGTATGTTACAGGTAGTATACTCGTATGTTACAGGTAGTATGGGAAACCCAAGCAGTTTCGAAACTGCCTGGGAGGCAGGGCTGCGGATTCGAAGTCGGAGTCGGAGTCGGTCGGAATCGGCAGTTTTGACCAAAGTCTGAGTCTGAGTCGCTAAAATATTACCGACTCCGACTCCAGCCTGGAGTCGGAGTCGACTTTTTGACAAGGTGATTACTTTGGTCGGTAAAATAGTCGTCGGCCTAGGGCTAATAACTTTACAGTTTACACCCCTTTCGAAAGAAAATGAGTGGAAAATGAAACCTACAGTTTACTCATCTAGCGGTGGATTTCCGCCTGATGAAGATAGGGTAATAATGTTAACGTCATCTGATGATAATTGGGATTTTGGACGCACCGACACTTATGGTCACACGGCGCCCATTGTAACGTCAGCGTGCTCGTTTTGTCAAGGACTAAGGAGATTCGAATCATACCATGATGACCAGGTCTCCTAAGTGAAATTCAAAATGTAACCTCAGGCAGTGGCGCACGCAGGGAGGGGGGGGGGGGGGGTGGGGGGTCAAAGGGGTCAGCTGATCCCCCCCGAAATTTCTGAGGGGCCCGGATTTCTGAGGGGCCCGTTTCTGGTAGGGGCCCGGTCTTGGTCAGGCCTGATCGAGGCAGGGGCCCGGTGCTGGCAAAGGCGTGCTATGGGGCCCGGTCAGACCGAGGGCCCGGTCACAACAGGGCCCGGTCATTGCTTATTCTTGATACGGGCCCGTTTCTGGAAGGGGGCCGGTCTTGGTCAGTTCCTAGGTCAGGCCGTGATATGGGCCCCGGTCTAGGTGATTCTCGGTCGTGCAGTAACTCAACCAATTCCAAAACTGAAGACACATGTTTTCATCACAGGGGTGGCGGATTCGGGGGGGGGGGGGGGCAGCGGGGCCAGCCGCCCCCGCTGGCAAAATCAAGCGGGGGCAAAACCATCTTTTTGCCCGCCCCCCCCCCCCATCTTCCGTAGTCGAAAATGGCATATCCTTTACAATATATGGTAAAAATGATGAGCATTGCAAAAGTTTAAAAATAAAAGCACAAATACACTTCATATGGCAGTCAAATATGGTAGCTTGTCCTTGTGGCAAAAGTGACGGAAAGCAATATTTGGATACTGAAAACGGGTCTTGTTTTCTGGTATCTATTACATTGCAATTGTATGTTTAACTTAACTTAATTTCCGGGCTCTGGCAACCCTGATAGATCGCCACTCCAAATCACGATATATCATCATCATCACCTTTAAAGGAAATAGTTCACCTTCAACATTAGTTATAAACTGAGATAGCAGTTTTGTACCCCGTGTTGGGAAACCCCTATCTGCAAGTTTTCTTGACTGAAAAGACTCTCCAGCCGAATATATTTGATTTTTTTGCGAATGAATGCGATGCTGGCGAAAGAATGTGGTGCTGGATCTAGCCCGGGCACAGGCTATACCCTCAGACAATCAGCTTGCAGCTGGTGCTGGCAAGCGAACCACCGCGCCGCCGGATGGCACATCTCTAATGCGAGTCTATCCTTACGCGACTACTTTCGAATCTGATTGGCTGAACCATTTTTTTTAACATTCGCGTGACGTCAGGGCTCTGACTCAGATATTTTGCATATAGTTTTGATAAACAATAATAATTTACGGCATTCTGTCCTGAATCGGCGCGATATAAGGCCATTTTTGACAATATAAAAGAAATTGTATTAACCCTCGCCCTACGGGAGCCTTTTCACCTTCGCCCAACGGGGGAGGGGGGCCTGACAGGCCCCCCTGTTAACTTCCAAACCAAGCAACTTAGAGCAATGCGGTAAGAACCAGAATGTTGCCTGTCATGAGAGGAATCTAACAGTATGCGAGTTTTAGGTTTCAGGTCAACGGGTGACCTTCCAGGTCAAGTGAATGACCTCGGATTTACCACGTCCAGAACAGCGATTTTGCTCTTCAGAAAACCTCAAAATTAGAAATTGATAAATGTAAATAAAATATACCAGTTTTGGCTCATAAATACAAACAAATGTAATTATTTGTTCGTATCTTGTCAAAGAAAGTTAAAAAACTATTTTTACAAATGACGTCATCAGTTTCTTACACTTAGGGAGTTATCACTCAGTCAAAAATGAAGATATTGCTTTGAAATTTGGTATCAGTATTGTCTATACTCAGATCTCTCACATGTATTCCGGTTTTTCTAATATCTTTGAAAAGTTTGATTTTGTGGGGATTTTTACAAAAAAAATGCAGTTTTTTTTAAATTTAGGCTAAAAACCCGAAATTGTGAAAATCCGAGATTGCCATTTTAAAGAGAATGCCATTTTGTATATTTGGTGAATTGTGTTCGTAGTTTTCTTCAAAACTCTGTTTTCTACAATTTTTCAAATATTTCTCATTTGTTTTTACCAACATGACGTCAACAAAACACGATTATCTCCCAAACTACTCCATCAATTTCGATTAAATTTTTACAGTATACGTATAATTGTTGTAAACTCAGCTATCAAAAATGTCAGCAAGATGCATTGCATGTGTACAAAGTTATTCAAGAAAAATCTCAGGCGAGGGTTAAAAAATATAATCAAATCGTGTTTTGGAAAATTTTCCAAGGTGAACTATTTCCTTTAATTTTCCTTCAATTACTCCAACCTATGTTTTTAAGATATATGACTTCGTGAATTGAATCAGGGACGTAGGCCACGGGGTCATGCCCCCGAAAATGACCTTAGTAATTTATACTTGTCAATAACAGCCAAACATAATGGCTATCTCA
Organism: Chirona hameri; assembly: GCA_036785665.1. NCBI lineage: Eukaryota > Metazoa > Arthropoda > Thecostraca > Balanomorpha > Balanidae > Chirona > Chirona hameri. The sequence continues at coordinate 19,781 of JAXIVJ010016994.1, read as the reverse complement.
GTTTAAAACCAATGCAAAGATGAAACATTCCCCTTAACCCTCGCCCTACGGGAGCTTTTTTCACCTTCGCCCTACGGGGAGGGGGCGACAGGACCCCCTCCCCTGTTAACTTCCAAACCAAGCAACTTAGAACAATGCAGTAAGAACCCCAGCATGTTGCCTGTCATGAGAGGAATCTAACAGTATGCGATTTTTCGGTTTCAGGTCAACGGGTGACCTTCCAGGTCAAGTGAATGACCTCGGATTTACCACGATTTTGAACAGCGATTTACCACGAATTTGAACCACGAACAGCGATTTTGATCTTCAGAAAACTTCAAAATTAGAAATTGATAAATGTAAATCAAAAGGCATGTTCCTGGACCAGTTTTGGCTCAGAAATACAGAAAAGGTAACTATTTGTTTGTATCTCTTTAACAAAAGTAAAACAAGTTATTTAAAAAAATGACGTCAACAGTTTCTTACACTTAGGGAGCCATCACTAAGTCAAAAATGAAGATATTGCTTTGAAATTTGGTATGGGTATTGTCCCCACTCAGTTCTTTCACATATATTCCGGTTTTTCTAACATCTTCGAAAATGTTGATTTTGTGGGGATTTTTTCCAAAAAAAATCTTCTTCTTTTTCATTTTAGGGGTCAAAAGCCCAAAATTGTGAATATCCGAGATTGCCATTACAAAAATGTCATTTTGTATCTTTGGTGAATTGCGTTTGCAATTTCCTTTAAAACTCAGTTGTCTACCATATTTCAAATATTTATCGTTTTTTCACCAACATGACGTCATCAAAACATTATTATCTCCCAAACTACCTAACTAATTTCATATACATTTTTACAGCTTACGTATAATTGTTGTACACTCAGCTACCGAAAATTTCAGCAAGATGCGCCGCATGTGTAAAACGTTATTCAAGAAAAACCTCAGGGGGGGGGGGGCTGTCAGGCCCCCATTTTGTATCTTTTGTGTATCTTTAGTGTAGGGCGAGGGTTAGAAGCCAAAAAGTAATGATCATTTAACTATGCAAGGCTTATTTTCCTGTGCACCTGCCAGCTAAAACAAATAAAATCCCAAACAATATAACGGGACTGGTGCATGAACATACCCATTTTGTATGTTTAACGGTATCTCTGTGTGCTCTGCAGTTTATACCAGGGGCCTGGAAAGCCGGTCGGCGGCGGCCAGTCGGGCCGACTGGCTCCGCAGCGGTACAGAGCATGTGATCGGGAGCTGGCGAGCAGGTACCACGCGCTGGTACCACTGGATACGTCCGAGAAGGCGCGGCAGTTCCGGAGACTCGCCTGGGGACTGCTTTCGGCCGGGGTCAGCGCGTTTGAGAGGCTACACATTCCACACTGGCTGGGAAGTGGCTCTCTGCTCGGTGAGAAAGACGCACAGTGTACGGAATGACATTAGTTGAGTGTAGGTACATAGTAACATATCGTTGTCAGATAGGGAAGGAAGTTCCCTTATGTTTGTTTTAATGGAAGCCGGCATATTGTGACATGAACAGTGTAAACGCATCGTATGGCTACGCATGGAATCAAGGGCGGATCCAGCCGTCTGTTTTTTGTTGTGGGGGGGGGGGGGGCAAACAGTTTTTAGCGGACCTTACCTACCCCCAATTTTGAATTTCTTCCCGGATTTGGGCCACTTTATTTTTTTGCAACGACACGATTTCTAATATTTTTTCTTTATTTTTTAGCTTTTCGACCTTTTAGGATATCGAAAAGGAAAGATGTCACCTTGCAGTTTTCATTGTTCCGATATTGCCTTACACTGAGCAAAACTATGTCAATTGTCAGCTGCACCAAGGGGCGTCGCCGATAATTTTTGAGTGGGGGTCGGCTGAAATGACGATATAAATTTACCCATTTTGTATGCGTGTATGCCTTTGCAGCATTTTAATGTGGACTTTCATGTTATAGTAGGTATTTTGCTTTTTAGCGCCGCGAAGTGGCGCAAATTTTTTACGGTTTTGCCTAATAAAACCCGGAAACATAGGCGGTGGGCCTTGTAGAGAATAAGAAGCTAAACATGCTACTCATTCAATTCACCGTTACAACGCACCGAAGACGTTGACGATAGCTTCGTTATGACGATGGCTACCGATGTGACGCCGCGAAGCGGCGTGAAATTTTTAATTTAGGTCGTGGAAAACGAAATTGTAATATTGGAACCAGACTCAGGTAACCCCTACTCCTGCTTGCACATCTCGGTATTATTAAAAGTATTGAAATTAAGGTAGTTTTAATATACACATTCTTCGGATAGTAAATCACGATGACCGGTGGCAATCAGCGCTCAATAGTACATATGATAATAATAACTGTATAAATATATACCGAACTGTAACAAACAACTGGTAACAGTGCAAATGGTTTGAAAGCAGCAAGACTTTTCCGCTCATAACTAACCAGCCATTGACTGGGGGAGGGGGGCGTTTGACGCCACTCCCTGATTAATTTTCGCTATAGCTGAAAAACTAATAGTGCTATCAACGTGAAACTTCATTTACCTTCTGATACATTATTTCTAAGTCTTGTGTGCAAAAATGAAGAAATTTCAACGAATTTGTTTTCGAGTGTTTATTTAGTGACACAAAATCAAAATTTCCTGAAATATTATTAAAAAAACGGAAGATATGTCAGAGAACACATGAGTTTTACACCCAAATCGGTTAAACTTTGCCAGGCCGCACAAATGCCACATTTGAAGAAAAAAATGCAATCTAAAAACGCAAAAAGATAGCAAATTGCAACGGCTACAAACTGGCTAAATAGGATTTTTGCAAATTTGAGTGTTGACCCCCCAAAACTAAAAGAACGTTTTTTTTGTTGAAGTTATCACAAAATCAAAATTTCCTAAAATATTATTAAAAAAACGGAAGATATGTCAGAGAACCATACATAGGCAACTACCATACCATTTTTCAAACTGATATCTCTATTTTTGACTAACTTATGACATCTAAAGTATGGGTAACTCATGACGTCATATTTTGAAACTGCGTTTTTTGCTTTTATTTGACTAGGTACAGACAAATAGATGCCACCACTGTTTTTCTGAGACAAATCTGGTCTAGCAACATGCCCTTTTTGTTTAGATTTAACAAATGCAAATTTTGACCTTCGGTGGCCTGAACTTCAATTTGAAAGTATAACCGTTTTTGGTGTAAAACTCGTGTGTAGTGACGTCACTAAATTCGCACTCGAAAACAATTTCGTTGAAATTTCTTCATATTTGCACACAAGATTTAAAAATAATGTATCAGAAGGTAAATGAAGTTCACGTTGATAGCACTATTAGTTTTTCAGCTATAGCGAAAATTAATCAGGGAGTGGCATTAAACGCCCCCCCCCCTCCCCCAGTTAATGGCTGGTTAGTTATGTTAGTCAATGGCTGGTTAGTTACAATGGCTGTTTTTTCTTGAATAACGTTTTACACATGCGGCGCATCTTGCTGAAATTTTCGGTAGCTGAGTTTACAACAATTATACGTAAGCTGTACAATTGTATTTGAAATTAGTTAGGTAGTTAGGGAGATAATAATGTTTTGATGACGTCATGTTGGTGAAAAAACTATAAATATTTGAAAAAAGGTAGACAACTGAGTTTTAAAGGGACACTCCCACCTTCCCCAAAGTTGTCAAATGTACGCCGTTTGTGGTGCAAAATATGAAGTAATTGGTGCCGAACACGATTATGACATTTGTTTCTCGCAAACAGTGCTCAATTTCATAAAAAGTTAAGTTTTAATATTTGGGTTGATGACGTCATATTCAGCTCTAGAGAGCTATACAGAAATCCTTTACGCTGCCAAAGTATGGCACAATTATTTCGAGACAATTCTGGCGCTTTGAATACAAGACAAACCAGTTACCAAATCATTTGAAACACGCAAATATCTCCAAGGTTTACCTTAAAACAAGTCGACTATCATCACCATTGGGTAAAGAGAGACGACGTCATCGGCTTTAAACCCCTATTCAAATACACGTGGGGTGTATTTGTTACAATTGTCAAGACCAAGCTCGAATTTCTTTTCGAATAGACCTATGTGGTTGTTTTAACTGCTACCCTACTTAATTTCAAAGCAAATCCAACAACACGGCTATCTCAACTCAAAACTAATGTTAAGGTGGGAATGTCCCTTTAAATAAAATTGCAAACGCAATTCACCAAAGATACAAAATTACATTTTTTAATGGCAATCTCGGATATTCACAATTTTGGGTTTTTGACCCTAAAATGACAAAAAGAAGATTTTGGGGGGGAAAATCCCCACAAAATCAACATTTTCAAAGATGTTAGAAAAACCGGAATAAATGTTAAAGATCTGGGTAGGGACAATACCCATACCAAATTTCAAAGCAATATCTTCATTTTTGACTTAGTGATGGCTCCCTAAGTGTAAGAAACTGTTGACGTCATTTTTTTTATAAATTGTTTTTACTTTGGTTGAAGAGATACGAACAAATAGTTACCTTCTCTGTATTTCTGAGCCAAAACTGGTCCAGGAACATGTCTTTTGATTTACATTTATCAATTTCTAATTTTGAAGTTTTCTGAAGAGCAAAATCGCTGTTCGTGGTTCAAAATCGTGGTAAATCGCTGTTCAAAATCGTGGTAAATCCGAGGTCATTCACTTGACCTGGAAGGTCACCCGTTGACCTGAAACCGAAAAATCGTATACTGTTAGATTCCTCTCATGACAGGCAACATGCTGGTTGTTACTGCATTGCTCTAAGTAGCTTGGTTTGGAAGTTAACAGGGGAGGGGGTCCTGTCGCCCCCCCCCCCCTAAGTATAAATTACTAAGGTCATTTTCGGGGGCATGACCCCCGAAAATTGGGTTGATGTGGCCTACGTCCCTGATTCAATTCACGAAGTCATATATCTTAAAAACATAGGTTGGAGTATTTGATGGAAAATTAAAGGAAATAGTTCACCTTGGATTTTTTTTCTTCCAAAACACGATTTGATTATATTTTTTAACCCTCGCCTGACAGGCCCCCCTGATGTTTTCTTGAATAACTTTTTAGACATGCGATGTATCTTGCTAAAATTTTTGATAGCTGAGTTTACAACAATTATACGTATACTGTAAAAATTTAGTCGAAATTGATTGAGTGGTTTGGGAGATAATCGTGTTTTGATGACGTCATGTTGGTAAAAAAAGAGAAATATTTGAAAAATTGTAGAAAACAGAGTTTTGAAGCAAACTACTAACACAATTCACCAAAGATACAAAATGGCATTCTCTTTAAAATGGCAATCTCAGATTTTCACAATTTCGGGTTTTTAGCACTAAATTTAAAACAAACTGCATTTTTTGGTAAAAATCCCCACAAAATCAAACTTTTCAAAGATATTAGAAAAACCGGAATACATGTGAGAGAACTTAGTATAGACAATACTCATACCAAATTTCAAAGCAATATCTTCCTTTTGACTGAGTGATGGCTCCCTAAGTGTAAGAAACTGATGACGTCATTTTTCTAATAGTTTTTTAACTTTCTTTGACAAGATACGAACAAATAATTACATTTGTTTGTATTTATGAGCCAAAACTGGTCTATTTTATTTACATTTATCAATTTCTATTTTTGAGGTTTTCTGAAGAGCAGAATCGCTGTTCTGGACGTGGTAAATCCGAGGTCATTCACTTGACCTGGAAGGTCACCCGTTGATCTGAAATCTAAAACTCGCATACTGTTAGATTCCTCTCATGACAGGCAACATTCTGGTTCTTACCGCATTGCTCTAAGTTGCTTGGTTTGGAAGTTAACAGGGGGGCCTGTCAGACCCCCCCCCCGTAGGGCGAAGGTGAAAAGGCTCCCGTAGGGCGAGGGTTAATACAATTTATTTTATATTGTCAAAAATGGCCTTATATCGCGCCGATTCAGGACAGAATGCCGTAAATTATTGTTGTTTATCAAAACTATATGCATACTCTGAGTCAGAGCCCTGACGTCACGCGAATGTAAGACAAAAATGGTTCAGCCAATCAGATTCGAAAGTAGTCGCGTAAGGATAGACTCGCATTAGAGGTGTGCCATCCGGCGGCGCGGTGGTTCGCTTGCTAGCACCAGCTGCAAGCTGATTGGCTGATGGTATAGCCTGTGCCCGGGCTAGATCCAGCACCACATTCTTTCGCGAGCATCGCATTCATTCGCAAAAAAAAATCAAATATATTCGGCTAGAGAGTCTTTTCAGTCAAGAAAACTTGCAGATAGGGGTTTCCCAACACGGGCTACAAAACTGCTATCTCAGTTTATAACTAATGTTGAAGGTGAACTATTTCCTTTAAAGGTGGTGATGATGATATATCGTGATTTGGAGTGGCGATCTATCAGGGTTGCCAGAGCCCGGAAATTAAGTTAAGTTAACATACAATTGCAATGTAATAGATACCAGAAAACAAGACCCGTTTTCAGTAGCCAAATATTGCTTGCGTCACTTTTGCCACAAGGACAAGCTACCATATTTGACTGCCATATGAAGTATATTTGTGCTTTTATTTTTAAACTTTTGCAATGCTCATCATTTTTACCATATATGGTAAAGGATATGCCATTTTCGACTACGGAAGATGGGGGGGGGGCAAAAAGATGGTTTTGCCCCCGCTTGATTTTGCCAGTGGGGGCGGCTGGCCCCGCTGCCCCCCCCCCCGAATCCGCCTCCCCTGTGATGAAAACATGTGTCTTCAGTTTTGGAATTGGTTGAGTTACTGCACGACCGAGAATCACCTCCCAAATTATATGGAGTGTAACTGCCTGACTGATCTGATCACACACAACTAGAATCATGCCCGCAGGTTAATCACTGGCCGGAGGGGCGCCGTCACCGGTCGGAGGGGCACCGTCGCTGCCCGGAGGAGCGCCGTCACTAGCCGGAGGGGCGCCGTCACTGGCCGGAGGGGCGCCGTCACTGACCGGAGGGGGCGCCGGCACTTGCCGGAGGGGCGCCGTCACTGGCCGGAGGGGCGCCGTCAGTGGCCGGAGGGGCGCCTTTACTGGCCAGAAGGGCACCGTCACTGGTCGCACTGGCCGGAGGTGCGCCGTCACTGGTCGAAGGGGCGCCGTCACTGGCCAGAGAGCGCCTTCACTGGCCGGAGGGGCACCGTCACAGGTCAGAGGGGCGCCGTCACTAGCCGGGGGGCGCCGTCACTGGCCGGAGCGGCGCCTTTACTGGCCAGAAAGCGCCGTCACTGGTCGGAATGGCGCCGTCACTAGCCGGAGGGGCGCCCTCACTGGCCGGAGGGGCGCCGTCACTGGTCAGAGGGGCGTCGTCACTAGCCGGGGGGCGCCGTCACTGGCCGGAGGGGCGCCGTCACGGGCCGGAGGGGCGCCGTCACTGATCGAAGGGGCGCCAGCTTTGCATGGGCGCTTCGGGTCCAAAGGACCAGGTCATGCCCTGAATGACCATATACTCTGTACGCCACTGGTGCCTGTCCTGTTGGCGGTGCTAATTGCAAAACAAAAATGGTCCGGGGGGGGGGGGGGGGCGGTACGGACATTCCGTACTTTCCGTATAGGTGGTTGCGGCCCCGCTGAAATGGACGGTATTTTAATTTGGATTGGCGTTCTTTGATGCAAAGGGGTGGCGGCCTCATCTGCCGGGGTCTACTTTATCGCCAAGAGGGGCGTTTCGGCATATTTTTAACTGGGTTGGCAAAGTGCCGTCACTGGGGTGGCATTCTTCATGACTGTGGTGGCAATTGCCACCCCAGTTACTATGTTAAAATACGCCCTGCTATGGGAGCCTTGCAAAATGGAAGACGATGAGATGAAATATATGCGATGGAAAAGGCAGCACAAGTCTCTGCCGCCGAGCAAAAGGCTCAGAAAAGAGCAATCGACAAGGTGGCTCGTTGGATACTGAGCGCAAACGGCGTCATGTACATACGTCACTATGAATGATCAATTGCACTGTCTCCGTTTCTGAGCACGAAATGCCCGGGAATGGCAGTTTTTATGGTGAACCAAGTTGAGATGTTAACCCTCGCCCGCGTTGGGGGGGGGGGGGGGGGGGAGGATGCCACCCCTTCGATTTTTCAAGAATTACTCACGTAGTTATCAACCGATTGCGATGAAACGTTCAGTACCCTACCTGTGAACAATTTGACACATACTCTAAAAAATGTAAACTTATAACCCACATGGCCCGTGACCTAAGACCTGTTTCTCAAGGTCATGTCAGGTCCAACTGATGTCCCGTACTATCGATGATGGTAACTTGTGCAGTTTTCGGGTGTTTTGTTGTTCAGGAGCAAAACAAAAAGCTCAGGTGTTACCAGGTGATATTCTAGTTCCCACCGAGATTGTGACCCTGGTTGACCTTTTCAGAGGTCATCCGAGGTTGATGACCTCCGATGACCTGATATGACTTTTTTACTTCTGGCAGTTTCTAGGATATTTTGTAACGCTGTTTTCCAATATGTGATCCATTTTGCATAATGATATGTTCTACTGGGGTCATGGGCTTCCACAGGTCAACCAAGGTCACTGACCTCAGATGACCTGAATGAACTTTTTGGAATTTGGCAGTTTCTAGGACATTTTATGGCGCTGATTTCAAATTTGGAACCCATGAAGCATAATCATATGCTCATTCACGATTCTAGCTCGATACAATTCAATGTTTACGCATTTATAATTTTTGATGATTTCTGGATCATTTACATGACCCCAGAGGTCACCCAATGGCCCAGGACCTTAACCCGGCATTGACTGGGGTCTCAGCAGAACGCCATTGACTGGAGGGGGGGGGGGGGCGTTAAACGCCCCTGATTATCTTCCGAACCAATGATCGCAGCGAGACGAGCAAGGCGGCAATCGAAAGCTCTCAATGAGACAAATATAACGCACAACGCGCACAAAATGTCAAAGTGATGTCACATGTCAGGTCACGGTCAGGTCAAAGATCAAAATCGAGGTATTTTAGTTTATGGGCCATACTTTCCATCCAAAGCCTTCGATTACGACCAATATCACCCAAAGTACTGCCAAAGGTATGATACACATCCCGCATGAGCTACAGTGAGATTGTTGGCCAAGGTCAAGGTGAGGTCACAAAATGTCACTATGCTCAAAATATCTACGAAAGTCATGCAACACATGTTTTATGAGTTATTTTCCACGTAGAATTTGATAGTGATAGTCATTTTACCACCTGACTTCATTTAGGTGAAGTTAATGTCAAGCTCAGGTCAAGTTCAGGTCACTGAAGGTCAAATTGATTATTAAAAAAAAATCAATATAAAAGGCATGTTTCCAGATCAGTTTTGTCTCATAAATACTAGTGGTGCAATTCATTTGTTGTATCTGGTCAATAAAAGCCAAACAACGCAATTTGTAAATATGACGTCATTAGTTCCGCATACTTTAGATGCCATTAAGTCAGTCCAAAATAGTGATATCATTCTGAAATTTGGTATGGTAGTTTACCATATGTGGTTCTCTGACATATATTCCGGCTGTTTCAATATCTTTAAACACAAATTTATTGTGTTGGCATTTTCCCCAAAACACGTTTTAAATTGTTGGGGGTCAAAAGCCAAACTTGTCAAAAATCAGAGATAGCCATGTTGTAGCCCTTGCCATTTACTATCTTTTGATGTTTTTTGATTGTTTTCCCCCAAAATATGACATGTGTACGTGCGTTAGATTTTAGCTGATTTTGGTGTAAAACACGTGTGTAGTGATGTCACTAAATTCGATATAACTCGACCTTTTTCGATCAAATTTCGGTATTTTTCACAGAGGACGTAAACGTGATTTAGAAGAAGGTACCGATTGACGTGAAATTTTGTGGGTGATACCATTTGATGTGTGCATTTAGTTTCCGAGTTTCCAGATCTATCGGACCTCGCATGACCTCACATGACCTCACATGACCTCACATGACCTCACATGACCTTGTAATAGTGTATGACCCAGAAATACGTATTACCAATGCTAGGAACCGCTCTTAAATCACGTTACGCTATTGTGAGGTCATGTGCGGTAATGTGAGGTCATGCGAGGTCAGATCTATCTGAAAACTCGTAAACCGAATGCACACATCAAATGGAAGCTACCCACTAAATTTCACGTCAATCAGGCCAGAGAAACCTGCATTATCGCAAGCAACATGGAAATAGCCTCGGGGCATTTGTCTGTCTCACTCCATTGCCATACTCAAAGGGCGGTATCTAAAAAAGTTGAAAAGTCTCCGCCCCTTTTCGTCTGCACATTCTTAAAGGACGTCGAGGTCATTCTTTGTACCAAGTTTAGCTTTTTAACGAGGAGGCAATATAAACCAAATACATTTTACGACTTTGACCTTGTAAGGTCAAAGGTCACGTGATTTGTTTTCTCGACTTTTTCTGAATGATGAAACCCTGTAGAGTATTATATAAAAGTTTGATCCCGCTAAGCTCATTAACATAGAAGATATAAGTGTTTAATTGATGCAAAGTACGCAACAAATCGTGACCTTCGATGACCTCTAAATCTGACCTTAAAGGTCACCCGGACCTACAAGTTGGTGTGCATGTTTCTTTCACTTGACACAAGTGTACCAATTTGTATCAAAATCGGAGGCGGTCGTTTTTGTTGCGATCTGACATGGAATGCACCATATCGAACTTCTCGCAATGGACGTTTCAGAACATGTACCAACATGTGTTATTGTGATTGGGTAATGTCAAACGAAAATTTAGGACACTTCCTTTTCACTCGTAACGTTAAAGCCAATTCAAGTTCGGATAGAGGCTTTCGCCCGGTCGCCCTGTTTTCCTCCCCACGACTCCGCCCACCACTCGCAACCGACCGGTCACAGGTCGGACAGCGCCAGGTTAAATAGCAGACAAGGTGCAGCTAAAGTCCGACGTCATTGCATAGCTACGCTCTTTCATGAAAACTTCTACCCAAAAGCACATGGCCTGCCTGAGTTACGAGTGAATGGAAACTACCGTATACATTTTCGTTTAACATTAACCACTTTCCATGATAGTAGTTGGCAAAGGGTCGACGACCGTACCGTGCTTCAGCCATACCTGGCCAGAAGACACATCCATCGTGCGGATATCTCCCACCGATAAATAGCAACAGCCTTTCGCTGAGGCCTTCAACTCAATTTAAGCAGCCTTCCCTTGGTAGATGTCACCACCAGCATTGCCATGGTTCGGGAGGATCATCGGGTTGGACACGACTCTTGGCGACATGGCAATTAAATTTATCAGCTTTTTTGGATACTTCTCTACTGAGCTGTACTTAATTTCATCTTTAACCCTCGCCCTACGGGGGCTTTTTTAACCTTCGCCCTACGGGGGTCCTGAAAAGACTTCCTGTTAACTTCCAAACCAAGCACCATAGAACAACGCGGTAAGAACCAACATGTTGCCTGTCATGTTTGGAACCTACCGGTATGCAATTGTTAGGTTTCGGGGCAACGAGTGACCTTCCAGGTCAAGTGAATGACCTCGATCGACCACGTCCAGAACAGCGATTTTGCTCTGTCAGAAAACCTCAAAATGAGAAATTGATAAATGCAAATAAAATGGCATGTTCCTAAACCAGTTTTATCTCAGAAATACAGAAAAGGTAATTATTTATTCGTATCTGGTAAAAAAGTAAAAGAAAAGTTATTAAAAATGACGTCATGAATTGCTTTCACTTAGAGAGCCATCACTTAGTCAAAAATATATATATTTCTTTCAAATTTGGTTTGAGCATTGTCCATACTCAGTTCTCTCACATGCATTCCGTCTTTTTTTAACATCTTTGAAAATTTTGATTTTTGTGGTGATATTTCCAAAAAATCAGTTTGTGTTCATTTTGGGGGTCAAAAACCCAAAGTTTTGAAAATCCGATTTGGCCATTTTAAAGCAAATAACATTTTATATATTTGCTTAATTGTGTTTGCCATGTGCTTTAAAACTCTGTTTTCTGCGATTTTTCAAACATTTATTGTTTTTCCACCAACATGACGTCATCAAAACATCATTATTTCTCTAATTTCTCAACAAATTTCAATGAAATTTTACAGCATACGTATAACTGTTGTATACTTAGCTACTGAAAATTTCAGCCAGATGCGTCGCATGCTTAACAAGTTATGCAAGAAAACTCTCAGGGGCGGTCGTTTTAGGTTAGTTGGTCCTAAAAAGACCCTCCCCCTGTTAACTTCCAAACCTAGCAACATAGAACAACGCGGTAAGAACCAACATGTTGCCTGTCATGTTTGGAATCTAACCGTATACAAATTTGAGGTTTCGGGTCAACGAGTGACCTTCCAGGTCAAGTGAATGACCTTGATCGACCAAATCTAGAACAGTGATTTCGCTCTGTCAGAAAACCTAAAAATGAGAAATTGATAAATATAAATCTAAAGGCATGTTCCTAGACCAGTTTTATCTCATAAATACATAAAAGGTAATTATTTATTCGTATCTGGTCAAAAAAAGTTCACAAAATATATTTAAAAAATTACGTCATGAATTGCTTACACTCAGGGAGCCATCACTCAGTCAAAAATAGAGATATTTCTTTGAAATTTGGTTTGAGTATTGTCCATACTCAGTTCTCTCACATAGTTTCCATTTTTTCTAACATCTTTGAAAATTTTGATTTTGCGGTGATTTTTTTTTACAAAAACCCAGTTTTTGTTCATTTTGGGGATCAAAAACCCAAAATTTTGCAAATCCGTGATTGCCATTTTAAGGAAAATGACATTTTATATCTTTGCTTAATTGCGTTTGCAATTTGTTTAAAAGCTCTGTTTTCTACGATTTTTCAAACATTTATAGTTTTTCCACTAACATGACGTCATCAAAACATCATGATTTCCCAAATTTCTCACCCAATTTTAATGAAATTTTTACAGCATACGTATAATTGTTATATACTTAGGTCGCATGCTTAACAAATTATGCAAGAAAACTCTCAGGTGGGTCGTTTTAGGACCCCCCCCCCCCCCCTCCCCCGTAGGGCGAGGGTTAACCCTCGCCCTACGGGGGGTCCTAAAACGACCGCCCCTGAGAGTTTTCTTGCATAACTTTTTAAGCATGCGACGCAGCTGGCTGAAATTTTCAGTAGCTAAGTATACAACAATTATACGTATGCTGTAAAATTTCATTGAAATTTGTTGAGAAATTAGAGAAATAATGATGTTTTGATGACGTCATGTTAGTGGAAAAACGATAAATGTTTGAAAAATCGCAGAAAACAGAGTTTTAAAGCACATGGCAAACGCAATTAAGCAAATATATAAAATGTTATTTGCTTTAAAATGGTTAACTCGGATTTGCAACATTTTGGGTTTTTGACCCCCAAAATGAACACAAACTGATTTTTTGGAAATATCACCACAAAAATCAAAATTTTCAAAGATGTTAAAAAAGACGGAATGCATGTGAGAGAACTGAGTATGGACAATACTCAAACCAAATTTGAAAGAAATATATATATTTTTGACTAAGTGATGGCTCCCTAAGAGAAAGCAATTCATGACGTCATTTTTTAATAACTTTTCTTTTACTTTTTTACCAGATACGAATAAATAATTACATTTTCTGTATTTCTGAGAAAACTGGTTTAGGAACATGCCATTTTATTTGCATTTATCAATTTCTCATTTTGAGGTTTTCTGACAGAGCAAAATCGCTGTTCGGGACGTGGTCGATCGAGGTCATTCACTCGACCTGGAAGGTCACTCGTTGCCCCGAAACCTAACAATTGCATACCGGTAGATTCCAAACATGACAGGCAATATGTTGGTTCTTACCGCGTTGCTCTATGGTGCTGGGTTTGGAAGTTAACAGGGGTCTTTTTAGGACCCCCGTAGAGCGAAGGTTAAAAAAGCTCCCGTAGGGCGAGGGTTAAAGATGAAATTAAGTACAGCTCAGTAGAGAAGTATCCAAAAAAGCTGATATATTGAATTGCCATGTCGCCAAGAGTCGTGTCCAACCCGATGATCCTCCCGAACCATGGCAATGCTGGTGGTGACATCTACCAAGGGAAGGCTGCTTAAATTGAGTTGAAGGCCTCAGCGAAAGGCTGTTGCTATTTATCGGTTGGAGATATCCGCACGATGGACACCTGTTCTGGCCAGGTATGGCTGAAGCACGGTACGGTCGTCGACCCTTTGCCAACTACTATCATGGAAAGTGGTTAATGTTAAACGAAAATGTATACGGTAGTTTCCATTCACTCGTAACTAAGGCAGCTCATGTGCTTTTGGGTATCAGTTTTCATGAAAGAGCTTAGACGCTCTTTCATAGACGTAGAGGGCATGCACTGACGTCAGAGCTTAGCTGCACCCTGTCTGGTATTTAACCTGGCGCTGTCCGACCTGTGACCGGTCGGTTGCGAGTGGTGGGCGGAGTCGTGGGGAGGAAAACAGGGCGACCGGGCGAAAGCCTCTATCCGAACTTGAATTGGCTTTAACGTTACGAGTGAAAAGAAAGTGTCCTAAATTTTCGTTTGACATTACCCAATCACAATAACACATGTTGGTACATGTTCTGAAACGTCCATTGCGAGAAGTTCGATATGGTGCATTCCATGTCAGATCGCAGCAAAAAACGACCCGCTCCGATTTTGATACAAATTGGTACACTTGTGGTGTCAAGTGAAAGAAAAATGCACACCAACTTTTAGGTCCGGGTGACCTCTAAGGTCAGATTTAGAGGTCATCAAAGGTCACGATTTGTTGCGTACTTTGTATCAATTAACCCGCGCACTGCAGGGGCTTTGCGCCGAACACGAACTGCAGGGGGGTTGATTTCCGCCCCCCCCCCCATGAGATCTCGAAAACTACGCTATGTAGCGAGAAGCGGAAAAAGGCATTTGATAGCCTGATACATGTTCTATCGAAAGTATTTCAGTGTTCTTTTAGGTCAAGTCAAAATTGAGATTACCAGAGGACATCAAAGGTCAAATTTTCCAGTTTTTTCCTGTTTTAGGACATCGCTCCAGAATTTCCCATATATCTCAGAAACAATGCTAGTTAGAAACAAACGGGAAAAAGCAAACGCCAGCCAGTGAAATTTGCAATCGCCGAGGTGTCCTCAGATTTGATCTCAGGTCAATATTTGAGGCTCCAGAGGTCAAAAAGAAGAAAAAATCATTTTTGTTTGCTAAATCGGTTTTTGCTATTAACTTTTTACTTAATAAAGATAACTGAAAACCGTTTACGCCATTGTGTTTATCTTGTCAAGGCACTTTGAATGATATATATGGTGACCTTGTTAAGTCAACTTAACAATTTGACCTAAGGTCAAGGTCAAGTGGTGACCCAAGTAGGGCATGTTGCATATGGGAAGACGTATCTCGACGAGACAAACACATTGATGTCTGTTTTACTTCTCTATCTTCATTATGTCGGGAGTTATTGACAAAAAAGTGATGGTGACCTCGCATGACCTCAAATGACCCAATAGGGGTCACTGAACACAAATTACACCTGGATCATCAAGAATATCTTATAATAACATGATCCAGAAGTAATTGGACTAATATCATGCATATCCTTGAAATAGGAAGCATTTGTATATATCCCCATTGACTTAGTATGGGGAGGTTACGAAATTGACCTGACCTTAGGTCACCGATATCAAAATTCCGATATAAACGAATTGTAAGTACTTATGCCCTCATGATATCCTGTAAGTTGCAAACTGATCGGTGAAAAACTCTGGCTTTGGCACAACTACAAATATTTTTTTTGGAGGTGGGGTCACTTGACCTGGTCTCGTGACCTGACCTGAGATGACCCGAAGATATTTGTTTTTTCAAAGTGTGCGCAATTAATGTCCTAACAGGTGTTTCGAAACCCGGCGGCCCTGCGCGCCGCCGTTTTTTCGCTATCTTTGAAAAACCTGAGGAGGGGGCGCGGAAATCACCCCCCTGCAGTGCGCGGGTTAAACGCTTATATTTTCTATGTTAATGAACTTAGCGGAATCAAACTTTTATCGAATACTCTACAGGGTTTCACCATTCAGAAAAAGTCGAGAGAAAACAATAGCGTGACCTTTGACCTTACAAGGTCAAAGTCGTAAAATGTTTTTTTTCTTCTCCAATATAGCCTCCTCGTCAAAAAGCTAAACTTGGTACAAGGAATGACCTCGACATCCTTTAAGAATGTGCAGACGAAAAGGGGCGGAGACTTTTCAACTTTTTAGATACCGCCCTTTGAGTATGGCAATGGAGTGAGACAGACAAATGCCCCGAGGCTATTTCCATGTTGCTTGCGATAATGCGAGTTTCTCTGGCCTGATTGACGTATAATTTAGTGGGTAGCCTCCATTGTATGTGTGTATTCGGTTTCCGAGTTGTCAGATCGATCTGACCTCGCATGACCTGATATTACCTCACATGACCTCACAATAGCGTAACGTGATTTAAGAGCGGTTCCTAGCATTGGTAATACGTATTTCTGGGTCCTACACTATTACAAAGTCATGTGAGGTCATGTGAGTTCATGTGAGGTCATGTGAGTTCATTTGAGGTCATGTGAGGTCATGTTAGGTCATACGAGATCCGATCGATCTGGAAACTCGGAAACTAAATGCAGACATCAAATGGTAGCTACCCACAACATTTCACGTCAATCGGGCCAGAGAAACACGCATTATCGCAAGCAACATGGAAATAGCCCCGGGCCATTTGTCTGCCTCAATACCTTGCCATACTCAAAGGGCGGTATCTCAAAAAGGTGAAAAGTATCCGCCCTTTTTTTCTGCACATACCTAGAGGATGTAGAGTTCATTCCTTGTACCAAGTTTGGCCTTTTTACGAGGAGGCAAAAACACGACTTTGACCTTGCAAGGTCAAAGGTCATGTGATTTTTGCTCGACGTTTTCCGAATGGGGAAACCCTGTAGAGTATTCGATAAAGTTTGATTCCGCTAAGTCCATTAACACAGAAGATATAAGCGTTTGATTGATACAAAGTACGCAAAAAATCGTGACCTTCGATGACCTCTAAATCTGACCTTAGAGGTCACACGGACCTAAAAGTTGGTGTCCATATTTATTTCACTTGACACTACAAGTGTACCAATTTCTATCAAAATCGGAGGGGGTTGGGTACGAACCCCCCCTTTTTTGTGCGATTTGGCATGGAATGCACCTTATGCCAGTTGGTCCCTTCAGAAGCTATCGCCGAAAATTAGGGTCTCGACTCGGTCTGCCGGCCACAGTAGTTGTATAAACTATAAATACCACGCAGCGAAAACAAACAAAAAAGTACCACAAAAACACATTTTATGTGTCGCTGTGTTTCTTGAAATGTAGATTTGCTATAGGTGTCATATCACATGACTTGCTGCCGCCATCGGTTAGGGGCTGCACTGCAGTTGTGTCGAACGTTTGTCGTGAGATTGAATGAACGCCGCAATTTTACGTAGAATAATGCTCGATATTACATAACAGTTATGTTTTTGATAGAATTAACTTCTGCATTCACAACACTCAACATGCCCACTCAACATGGTCAGGTTGTGAAAATGACTGCTACTATCGAATTATATGTGTAAAATAACCCATACAACATGTGTCGCATGACTTTCTTAGACGTGTGACCTATTGTGACCTGACCTTGACCTTGACCTTTGCTTATAATTTCAATTTAGCATATGCGGGAGATGCATTATACATTTGAGTGCACTTTGTGCGATAATAGTCGCAATCTAAGGCTGTGGATGGCAAGTATGGCCGAAAAACCCAAATACCTCAATTTTGACATTGAACTGACCATGACCTGACATGTGACCTTATTTTCCAAATGTCGCGTATGCTTTAGATACGTCTCATTAAGAGCTTTCAATTTCGGCCTTGCGCGTCTCGCTGCGGTTATTGGTTCGGAAGATAACGAGGGGGCAGAATTTCCCCCCCCCCCCTCCTTAGCGGGGCGCGTTCGGCTGGAGACCCAGCGGGGCGCGTTCGGCTGGAGACCCAGCGGGGCGCGTTCGGCTGGAGACCCAGCGGGGCGCGTTCGGCTGGAGACCCAGCGGGGCGCGTTCGGCTGGAGACCCAGCGGGGGCGCGAGTTATAGTACCCCACACTTGGAAACTATTTTCCCTTGATGACAACATCATGAGCAACTTTAATCAAGGGTGACCCTTCACGAAAAGCTCCCATGATGTTACATAAGCCGGAGACCCTTACTCCTGTTCTCCCATCTCGCTGTCTGCCGTGACTCGTGTAGAAGTGTGGGCCGGGGACTCATTATTTCCCTTCCTCTCACTGTCTGCCGTGACTCGTGAGGCAGTGTGAGCCGGGGACTCATTATTTATCCGACTCTCGTTGTCTGCCGTGACTCGTGAGGATGTGTGAGCCGGGGACTCATTATTTCTCTGCTTCTCGTTGTCTGCCGTGACTCGTGAGGCAGTGTGAGCCGGGGACTCACTATTTATTTTCCTCTCACTGTCTGCCGTGACTCGTGAGGCAGTGTGAGCCGGGGACTCACTATTTATTTTCCTCTCACTGTCTGCCGTGACTCGTGAGGCAGTGTGAGCCGGGGACTCACTATTTATTTTCCTCTCACTGTCTGCCGTGACTCGTGAGGCAGTGTGAGTCGTGAGGAAGTGTGAGCCGGGACTCACTATTTCTCTGCCTCTCACTGTCTGCCGTGACTCGTGAGGCAGTGTGACTCGTGAAGCAGTGTGAGCTGGGAGACTAAATGTCTTTCTCTCCCTCGCTGTCTGCAGGTTTCGTGCGACAATGTGAGCTCGTGTCAGCTATGGGGGACGTGGACATAGAGCTGGCCTCAGAGGTATTCACGGAGGGCAGAGTGACGGTGCCACAGCTAGTGGAGGCCATCACCTCCGCCGGGCTGAGGCAGATCTCCAAGTACGGCTTGCTTAACGACAGTCTGGAGATAGCGTTTGTGGACGCGTTCGGCACCAAGCTGGACGTGTTTTTATCGTACCCGGAAGGAGATAATCAGTACACAGCCGGCGTCGATGTCCAAACTCTGAAACGGATCAGGTGAGTGCCCAACCAGCGATTGATGCTCCGATCCCGATAGAGAAATCAGGACATTTTCCGTTGATAATAGTTGGGTAAATCGAGAAATAGTTGGGTTGGCTCCAGAATTGAGGCACTTCTCTTCGGATATTCTCGCGATACCGGAATCGGTCCCAACAGAGAACCCAAGCGGGGAATCCCGAGTTTTCCCAGAGCGTATCATTTAAAATACACATAGTGATGCCAAGTTTCCTCAAGATTCTCCAATCGCTCTCCAATCCGCTTGGGGAAATATCGGGGTTTCCCCAGTTTTTTCCTCACTTCCCGACTTTTCCTCAATAAATGACTGGCATGGTGCTATATAGTGTCAGATGGTGACGAATGGTGTCGAATGGTGACGGATGGTGACGGATGGTGTCGGATAACAGCGGATGGTTGCACAATTTGCATGGTTGATATTGTTGCCACTTGTTGGCACTTGACTCATGGCCGCTGTTGACATGGACGTAGGAACAGAGGACGGCGCCATGCCCCCACCTTTTGGTCAGTTTTGTTTAGCCCTATTAGTGTCGGATGTGGGGGGATAAAACGACCCCCCCCCCCCGTTAAAGTTTGTCCGCTCCTGTCCCCAAACGAGTAAAGATACGGCCATCACACTTTTGTACTTTTCCTAAAAATTCGTTGAGCACATTTTGGAGAGGAAAAAATACAAATGTCTGCTCAACAGGGCGGCTTCAGGCATATTTTTTTTAAAACATATTTTTGTTTTCAGCGTGATTCGGCTGTCAAAGGGAATCCGTTCCTATTATCTAACCGTTGCAGATAC